>JAXIVJ010007558.1:50000-60132 GCA_036785665.1 Chirona hameri
GGGCAGGGCAGGCAGGGCAGGGCAGGGCAGGGCAGGGCAGGACAGGACAGGGGCAGGGCAGGCAGGGCAGGCAGGCAGGACAGGGCGGCAGGGCAGGGCAGGGCAGGGCAGGGCAGGGCAGGGGCAGGGCAGGCAGGGGCAGGGCAGGGGAAGGGCAGGGGCAGGCGGCAGGGCAGGGGCAGGGCAGGGGGCAGGGCAGGGGGCAGGGCAGGGGCAGGGCAGGGGGCAGGGCAGGGGCAGGGCAGGGGGCAGGGCAGGGGGCAGGCAGGGGGCAGGGCAGGGGCAGGCAGGGGCAGGGCAGGGGCAGGGCAGGGGGCAGGGCAGGGGCAGGGCAGGGGCAGGCAGGGGGCAGGGCAGGGGGCAGGGCAGGGGCAGGGCAGGGGGCAGGGCAGGGGGCAGGGCAGGGGGCAGGGCAGGGGGCAGGGCAGGGGGCAGGGCAGGGGCAGGCAGGGGGCAGGGCAGGGGGCAGGGCAGGGGGCAGGGCAGGGGGCAGGGCAGGGGGCAGGGCAGGGGCAGGGCAGGGGGCAGGGCAGGGGGCAGGGCAGGGGCAGGGCAGGGGCAGGGCAGGGCAGGGCAGGGGCAGGGCAGGGGCAGGCAGGGCAGGCAGGGGCAGGGCAGGGGCAGGGCAGGGGCAGGCAGGGCAGGGCAGGGGCAGGCAGGGGGCAGGGCAGGGGGCAGGGCAGGGGGCAGGGCAGGGGGCAGGCAGGGGGCAGGGCAGGGGCAGGGCAGAGGGGCAGGGCAGGGGGCAGGGCAGGGGCAGGGCAGGGGGCAGGGCAGGGGGCAGGGCAGGGGGCAGGGCAGGGGGCAGGGCAGGGGCAGGGCAGGGGGCAGGGCAGGGGCAGGGCAGGGGGCAGGGCAGGGGCAGGGCAGGGGGCAGGGCAGGGGGCAGGGCAGGGGGCAGGGCAGGGGCAGGGCAGGGGGCAGGGCAGGGGCAGGGCAGGGGCAGGGCAGGGGGCAGGGCAGGGGGCAGGGCAGGGGCAGGGCAGGGGCAGGCAGGGGGCAGGGCAGGGGCCAGGGCAGGGGGCAGGGCCAGGGGGCAGGGCAGGGGGCAGGGCAGGGGGCAGGGCAGGGGCAGGGCAGGGGGCAGGGCAGGGGGCAGGGCAGGGGCAAGGGCAGGGGCAGGGCAGGGGACAGGGGCAGGGGCAGGGGCAGGGGGCAGGGGGCAGGGGCAGGGGGCAGGGGCAGGGGGCAGGGGCAGGGGCAGGGGGGCAGGGCAGGCAGGGGCAGGGGCAGGGCAAGGCAGGGGCAGGGCAGGCAGGGCAGGGCAGGGCAGGGCAGGGCGAGCAGGGCCGAGCAGGGCGAGCAGGGCGAGCAGGGCCGAGCAGGGCCGAGCAGGGCCGAGCAGGGCCGAGCAGGGCCGAGCAGGGCCGAGCAGGGCCGAGCAGGGCCGAGCAGGGCCGAGCAGGGCCGAGCAGGGCCGAGCAGGGCCGAGCAGGGCCGAGCAGGGCCGAGCAGGGCCGAGCAGGGCCGAGCAGGGCCGAGCAGGGCCGAGCAGGGCCGAGCAGGGCGAGCAGGGCCGAGCAGGGCCGAGCAGGGCCGAGCAGGGCCGAGCAGGGCAGAGCAGGGCAGAGCAGGCAGAGCAGGGCAGAGCAGGGCAGAGCAGGCAGAGCAGGGCAGAGCAGGGCAGAGCAGGGCAGAGCAGGGCAGAGCAGGGCAGAGCAGGGCAGAGCAGGGCAGAGCAGGGCAGAGCAGGGCAGAGCAGGGCAGCAGCAGAGCAGGCAGAGCAGGGCAGAGCAGGGCAGGGCAGAGCAGGGCAGAGCAGAGCAGGGCAGAGCAGGGCAGAGCAGGGCAGAGCAGGGCAGAGCAGGGCAGAGCAGGGCAGAGCAGGGCAGAGCAGGGCAGAGCAGGGCAGAGCAGGGCAGAGCAGGGCAGAGCAGGCAGAGCAGGGCAGAGCAGGGCAGAGCAGGGCAGAGCAGGGCAGAGCAGGGCAGAGCAGGGCAGAGCAGGGCAGGACAGGCAGGGGCAGGGGCAGGGGCAGGGGCAGGGGCAGGGGCAGGGGCAGGGGCAGGGGCAGGGGCAGGGGCAGGGGCAGGGGCAGGGGCAGGGGCAGGGCAAGGGGCAGGGGCAGGGGCAGGGCAGGGCAGGGCAGGGGCAGGGGCAGGGTGGGGTAGGGCAGGGGTAGGGCAGGGGTAGGGCAGGGGTAGGGCAGGGACAGGGCAGGGGCAGGCAGGGCAGGGCAGGGCAGGGCAGGGGCAGGGCAGGGGCAGGGGCAGGGGCAGGGCAGGGGCGGGGCCGGGCCGGGGCCGGGGCAGGACAGGGCAGAGCAGAGCAGGGCAGGGCAGGGCAGGGCAGGACAGGACAGGGCAGGGCAGGGCAGGACAGGACAGGACAGGACAGGACAGGGCAGGTCGGGCAGGGCCAGGGCAGGCAGGGCAGGGCAGGCAGGGCAGGGCAGGGCAGGGCAGGGCAGGCAGGGCAGGGCAGGGCAGGGCAGGGCAGGGCAGGGCAGGGCAGGGCAGGGCAGGGCACGGGCAGGGCAGGGCAGGGCAGGCAGGGCAGGCAGGGGGGCAGGGGCAGATTGCTCGTATGTGAACATCGGGCGTTGTATTGATGATGATGATTGATGTTTAAGGGCGCTCCGACAACGAAGGTCACATGGCGCGCCAAGGGCCTTGCATTAAATGAATGACAAGTTAACCAGCGGCACGTTCTAGCAATGCTATCCGTTCAGTGCCTACCTAGTCCAGACAAAACTGGGCGTAGGGCGTCTGCACCGGCAAAAGGACAACCAAAACGGAGTCTGTCTAGTTATGCACACCAAGTAGATGGGAATCGCAACGAACTCGGAGAAACACATTCCCAGCAGATGGCATACGAAGATAAATTGCCGCAGCATCCAGTCCTACCGTCCGCACGCGACCAGCTGCTCTCGGCGTCCACTCTTGCACTTACCAGGCCAGCAGGTCGGCGGTGGGGTGCACGGCCATGGTCATTACGTCATCGCCCAGGGTTTGGAAGGTGCTCACGGAGGTCGGCTTCCGCACGTCCCACAGCTTCACCTCTCCATTTTGACTGCGGCGACACGGCGACACGGTGACACGGCGACACGTGACACGCCGGGATAGATAGCAGTGAAGTGACACTGATTGGCACGGTGACGCGCCGGATAGATAGCAGTGAAGTGACACTGATTGGCACGCTGACAAGCCGGGATAGATAGCAGTGAAGTGACACTGATTGGCACGGTGACACACCGGGATAGATAGCAGTGAAGTGACACTGATTGGCACGGTGACGCGCCGGGATAGATAGCAGTGAAGTGACACTGATTGGCACGGTGACAAGCTGGGATAGATAGCAGTGAAGTGACACTGATTGGCACGGTGACAAGCCGGGATAGATAGCAGTGAAGTGACACTGATTGGCACGGTGACAAGCTGGATAGATAGCAGTGAAGTGACACTGATTGGCACGGTGACAAGCAGGGATATATAGCAGTGAAGTGACACTGATTGGCACGGTGACAAGCTGGGATAGTGGTACAGCGATGCAGTGCCACGGGGGCAGCCGTCCCAACAGCCGCCAGTCGAGTGAAGGCCGACATCCCCAGTCATTTCAAGTGAGTTCAACTTATAGCAGGGACTGCAGGGATATAGAGCAGGGAGTGGTGTGAGACCCAATTTGATTGCTGTCTCAATTACTTTTGACAATTGTTGTGTTTAAAGTAGTGGGGTCACACGGGAAAGGGGTGGACACTTCTGCCTACCTTTTGATGGGTAGGGGAACTAAACAAACTATAAAAAAACTTAACGCACCAACGCTTGCAGAAAACACTGTTTTGTTACGAAATGACAACCACGAATTCCGTACACATTGCATTCAGGCATAAGCTATGCTTTTTTCCAAACACACTCAGTCAGAAATGCATTAAAGCACAGGGCCTATTTTATCGGACAGAAAACCACAGTCGTTCAGTTTTGTAGGAGAGCATATTCTGTTAAACAACATCAATGTATAACCGACAGTCATGTATATAGACACCCAGCCTGTGTATGATATATTGTGACTTAGCCCTGTAGGCTGTAACCATGGGTGTCTGTGACCTGGTCGTACGCACGTCCGTCTGTCTGCGTTTTCACTCACTCTCCGGTGACGGCGGTGGTGTTCCCTCCGACAGTTCGCAGCTCGGCGGTGACGATGAACGCCTGATGTTCGCGCCACGAGGCGACGCGGGCCGCGTGGCCCGACAGCCGCGTGTCGAACAGCGCCAGCCGTGCCGGTGGCGCAGCCGGCCAGCGCCAGATGCGGCTCTGCAGACACACAGAGATGATGGGATGGTGGTGATGGTCGGGTGGCAGTGGTGACGCGAACACAAACCCATCCAGTCCAACTCATTCAGAAGTAGAACACTAATCAAACCGGCTGGCTTCACGATTATGAAAATTTCGGACTCTGCTGTGAAAAGGGTGAATAAAATATTCATTCACCGAAAACCTTCACAAATCACAGGTAAAGGGGATATGTGCACTGCCCCACACATCGTGATGATGATGATTGGGGCTAACAGGGCGTCACAACTGCCGTAGTCATATGCGCCCCACCTACACATCATTCATTCTCACTATCTTGTCACTGTGGAATGAGTTTTCTTCGTTTATGAACTTACTTAATCGGAAACTAGCCTTCCGAGTTTTGTCGCGTTTCCCATCATTTTGATCAGCACACACCACTCACCGCTGTCATTGGAGACGAGTGTGGTGACGGCAGCGTCTGTGCCTAGCGGCAGCTCCGCCCAGTCGCCGTTCGCTCTGCAGGTCCCAGACATTCAGCACCCGCTGCTCTCCGGCCACGAGGCGGCCGCTGCTCTGTATCCAGGTGACGGCCAGCGACGAAATCCGGCCGCTGCCGGCGCCGCTCGGCCTGGTGCCATTGTCCACGGCCGTCCACGAGGTGACGCAGCTCGGCGCGCGGACGCTGGGATCGGCGAAGTCGGCCCATACTCTGGGGAAGTGGGCGACGTGAGCAGGTGAGCGGGTGAGCGGGTGAGCGGGTGAGCGGGTGACGTGGGTGAGCGGGTGAGCGGGTGAGAGGCGAGTCAGAGGGAGACGGGGCGGCATGAGAGGGCCAGGCGGGCACGCAGAGCCTAGCTCAGCAAGCGGCTGTTATAATACAGGCCGGGACAGAAAAGGCAATGTTCCGCTCTCAAATTCAATTGAAAACTTCCATTCAAATAATTGAAAAGCTTGCGCAATCATGCAGCAAGCTTACGTCAGTCTGTTTCGCCTCTTCCGGGCGGGTTTTGGCGGGCCCACGAAGGTCGGGCGGGACTGGGCAGGAGACATGGGCCGCACCTGGCTGGCAGAGGACTGGGCAAGAGACATGGGCCGCGCCAGGCTGGGCAGAGGACTGGGCAGGAGACATGGGCCGCACCAGGCTGGGTACGGGACTGGACAGGAGACATGGGCCGCACCAGGCTGGGCAGAGGACTGGGCAGGAGACGTGGGCCGCACCAGCCGGACGGGACTGGGCAGGAGACATGGGCCGCACCAGGCTGGGCAGAGGACTGGGCAGGAGACGTGGGCCGCACCAGGCTGGGCAGAGGACTGGGCAGGAGACATGGGCCGCACCAGGCTGGGCAGAGGACTGGGCAGGAGACATGGGCCGCACCAGGCTGGGCAGAGGACTGGGCAGGAGACATGGGCCGCACCAGGCTGGGCAGAGCTGGGCAGGAGACATGGGCCGCACCAGGCTGGGCAGAGGACTGGGCAGGAGACATGGGCCGCACCAGGCTGGGGACGGGACTGGGCAGGAGAATGAGCCGCACCAGGCTGGGCAGAGGACCCCGGGCCGGACCAGCTCGGGTCGGGTCACCTCTCACCTGATGGTGCCGTCATCGGCGGCCACCAGCAGCAGCGTCTGGTAGTGCGAGTTGATGAATTGCAGGCGCTGACGCGCGCCTGGCTGCACCGATACGAGTGGTGATTCACGTGTATGTGTCAGCGATTGGCCTCGGGTGTAGTCAATCACGCTGTAACGGACATGTGCGGGTGCGGTTATAGGCACGGCACACGGCGCACTCTCCACTCAGCAGTAAGGCAGCAGATACCAGATTCCAGTTTCCTCAAGATTCGAGCAAGTTTCGACGTAGATAAACGAGACTCACCTTTTCACGTCGTGATTCCAAAATGTTGTTACGGACCAACAAGTGGTTGTTACCGTCTCGTGATTAGCCAATCCATACCAGTCAATTGATGAATGCTACCGTCTCGTCGTGATTATCCACACAAGTCAATGACGAATATTAACGTACTGGTAATTATGTTCAGTGCAGGGCCCTGTATTCAACTCAGATGTAAGCTGACTCAACTCTGACTCAGGCCGAGTGTGTCAGGCTTCTGCTCTGGAGGGGCCCCGGCTGCCGTGACCCGCGCCGCCTGAGACTAACCTGAACCGGTTTCTGTCGGCGACCACCAGATGGGGTGTGTAGGGGCTGAATCGCAGCAGTGCCGGCGACACACTGTGCTTCAGCAGCATCAGCTGGCTGTCCAGCTTGTCCTGATGCAGCCTCGCCACCTCCCGCTCGCCCTCAGATCGCACACGCGCGTTCTCCACGAACCTAGCACGTATGGGAGGGAGGAAGGGGGGGGGGGTCAGGAGCCGCCGCACCGGGTAAGACGGCGGGACGCAGAGAGCGCGACACACCGTAGCTGTACTCCCCAATGGCGTGTGGGACGTCGAGAGGGGACCGCTAGGGTGAGAGCGGGCAGGACGGATCTGCTTTGCCTGGAGTAGCAGCTGTTGACAGAGAGCCAGACTGAAGGAGGGGGCGTCAGCGGGCCGTAAGCGGGACAAGGCTGGCCTGCACCTCCTGCTGTAGCCGCTGTAGAGGGGCCGGAAGGCTGTGGGGGCGACGGGACTGACCTGCACTCCTTGTTGTACGTTTCGTCGTCGTCTTCTGCTGAGTCATTGTACTCGGTGAACAGGTTCAACGGCCGCGCGTAGAACCTGTCCATCCAGTCGACAAAGTGGGTGCGCAGCGGGATGTCCCTGTTAGAGAGTCACAGGCGCACGTCACATCAAAGAGAACACGCTACACAGCAGCAAACATACGAACGCTATGCAGGAAGAAAACGCGCATACCACCACAGTAAGTCAAAATGAAAATACATAAAATAAAAATAAGTTAAATATGACAACATCACAGAACATGTTGCGCATTGGCGCCAAATACGTCTAAGTATGATCAGACCGCGCCCCGACAGTGAGCGGGGAGACCGCGCCCCGACAGTGAGTGCTCAGACCGCGCCCCGACAGTGAGTGATCAGAGCGCGCCCCGACAGTGAGCGGGGAGACCGCGCCCCGACAGTGAGTGATCAGACCGCGCCCCGACAGTGAGTGGTTCGACCGCGCCCCGACAGTGAGCGGGGAGACCGCGCCCCGACAGTGAGTGATCCGACCGCGCCCCGACAGTGAGTGATCAGACCGCGCCCCGACAGTGAGTGATCAGACCGCGCCCCGACAGTGAGCGGGGAGACCGCGCCCTGACAGTGAGTGATCCGACCGCGCCCCGACAGTGAGCGGGGAGACCGCGCCCTGACAGTGAGCGGGGAGACCGCGCCCTGACAATGAGCGGGGAGACCGCGCCCTGACAGTGAGCGGGGAGACCGCGCCCTGACAGTGAGTGATCCGACCGCGCCCAGACAGTGAGCGGGGAAACCGCGCCCTGACAGTGAGTGATCCGACCGCGCCCCGACAGTGAGCGGGGAGACCGCGCCCCGACAGTGAGTGATCCGACCACGCCCCGACAGTGAGCGGGGAGACTGCGCCCCGACAGTGAGTGATCCGACCGCGCCCCGACAGTGAGCGGGGAGACCGCGCCCCGACAGTGAGCGGGGAGACCGCGCCCCGACAGTGAGTGATCAGACCGCGGCCCGACAGTGAGTGATCCGACCGCGCCCCGACAGTGAGCGGGGAGACCGCGCCCCGACAGTGAGTGATCAGACCGCGCCCTGACAGTGAGCGGGGAGACCGCGCCCCGACAGTGAGTGATCAGACCGCGCCCCGACAGTGAGTGATCCGACCGCGCCCCGACAGTGAGCGGGGAGACCGCGCCCCGACAGTGAGTGATCAGACCGCGCCCTGACAGTGAGCGGGGAGACCGCGCCCCGACAGTGAGTGATCAGACCGCGCCCTGACAGTGAGCGGGGAGACCGCGCCCCGACAGTGAGTGATCCGACCGCGCCCCGACAGTGAGCGGGGAGACCGCGCCCTGACAGTGAGTGATCCGACCGCGCCCCGACAGTGAGCGGGGAGACCGCGCCCCGACAGTGAGTGATCAGACCGCGCCCCGACAGTGAGTGATCCGACCGCGCCCCGCCAGTGAGCGGGGAGACCGCGCCCCGACAGTGAGTGATCAGACCGCGCCCCGACAGTGAGCGGGGAGACCGCGCCCCGACAGTGAGTGATCCGACCGCGCACCGACAGTGAGTGATCAGACCGCGCCCCGACAGTGAGTGATCAGACCGCGCCCCGACAGTGAGCGGGGAGACCGCGCCCCGACAGTGAGCGGGGAGACCGCGCCCCGACAGTGAGTGATCCGACCGCGCCCCGACAGTGAGTGATCAGACCGCGCCCCGACAGTGAGTGATCAGACCGCGCCCCGACAGTGAGCGGGGAGACCGCGCCCCGACAGTGAGCGGGGAGACCGCGCCCTGACAGTGAGTGATCAGACCGCGCCCCGACAGTGAGCGGGGAGACCGCGCCCTGACAGTGAGCGGGGAGACCGCGCCCCGACAGTGAGTGATCAGACCGCGCCCCGACAGTGAGTGATCAGACCGCGCCCCGACAGTGAGTGATCAGACCGCGCCCCGACAGTGAGTGATCAGACCGCGCCCCGACAGTGAGCGGGGAGACCGCGCCCTGACAGTGAGCGGGGAGACCGCGCCCTGACAGTAAGTGATCCGACCGCGCCCCGACAGTGAGCGGGGAGACCGCGCCCTGACAGTGAGCGGGGAGACCGCGCCCTGACAGTGAGCGGGGAGACCGCGCCCCGACAGTGAGTGATCAGACCGCGCCCCGACAGTGAGTGATCAGACCGCGCCCCGACAGTGAGTGATCAGACCGCGCCCCGACAGTGAGTGATCCGACCGCGCCCAGACAGTGAGCGGGGAGACCGCGCCCTGACAGTGAGCGGGGAGACCGCGCCCCGACAGTGAGTGATCCGACCTCGCCCCGCCAGTGAGTGATCAGACCGCGCCCCGACAGTGAGTGATCCGACCGCGCCCCGACAGTGAGCGGGGAGACTGGTGGCTGGCCGCCAGTGGGCGGGGAGACTGGTGGCTGGCCGCCAGTGAGCGGGGAGACTGGTGGCTGGCCGCCAGTGAGCGGGGAGACTGGTGTCTGGCCCAGACCGCGCCCCGACAGTGAGCGGGGAGACTGGTGTCTGGCCCAGACCGCGCCCCGACAGTGAGCGGGGAGACTGGTGGCTGGCCGCCAGTGGGCGGGGAGACTGGTGGCTGGCCGCCAGTGAGCGGGGAGACTGGTGGCTGGCCGCCAGTGAGCGGGGAGACTGGTGGCTGGCCGCCAATGAGCGGGGAGACTGGTGGCTGGCCGCCAGTGAGCGGGGAGACGGGTGGCTGGCCGCCAGTGAGCGGGGAGACTGGTGGCTGGCCGCCAGTGAGCGGGGAGACTGGTGGCTGGCCGCCAGTGAGCGGGGAGCCTGGTGGCTGGCCGCCAGTGAGCGGGGAGACTGGTGGCTGGCCGCCAGTGAGCGGGGAGACTGGTGGCTGGCCGCCAGTGAGCGGGGAGCCTGGTGGTTGGCCGCCAGTGAGCGGGGAGACTGGTGGTTGGCCGACTGACCTGCGACCGTTGTCGGAGAGGCTTCCGTCGGCAGAGGAGTGTGACGTCGGGCGGTGCAGAGGGGACCAGCCGGGAGAACGCGGCTCAGACGGACTGGAACGGCCACACCGGCACGGCCGGTCAGCGGTAGCATTACACAAGTACGCACCGACGGCATACCAACTACAGTGGCGGACGGTGGACTGAAACGGCCACACCGGCACGGCCGGTCAGCAGTGAAGCATTACACGAGTACGCACCGACACGGCATACTAACTACAGTGACTAAACCGGCACTGAAATGTGACCGTCCCAATATGACACAAATCGAAAAGCATTGAATTTGACGTTAAAT
>JAXIVJ010007559.1:2500-7500 GCA_036785665.1 Chirona hameri
GAATGACCACTATCCGGTACAAAAAATGGCAACCCATTACCTCTAACATAAGTGTGTGAAAGATTATGCGACGTAGAAACAAACTTCGAAAGTCCCCAGCATCAGGCAGTCAGGAGGTCAGCCTTCGCCATTACAATTAGGGTAGTCAACAACTGGAACAGCACGTTTTATATGTTTCAAAACTTCACTATTTAGTCACTATGCATGTTTGAAGAAACTATTCTGTCTTCGTTATGTTATTTATGATGTATCTTACCTAACAATGTTGAAACAATACAAAAATCCGGAAGGTGTAGTAACTGATCGTCCACTACCCCAGGGGGGCTGGGGGTGTCAATACCCTGGTCATGACCAGGGCAATAGAACACTGGGTACTCCAAAGTTTTTTTTAGTATGTACTAAAACAAATATACTATAAAAACTAGAAAACATACCAACAAATGAAGGTCACTACCAGATTTGGAATAATATACCAAATATGGATGCACGACATTCGCGGCAAGTATGGCGTTTGTGTTTCAATCAAGAATAATACAGATTTGTACAGCCTTTGTATTCACTCCCGTGCAGTGGCATTCTTCGTCACCGACGGCAGGGTATTTATTGGTCCGCGTCTCCCTTTATGTTCCAGTTTCTGGTTAGTTAGTGGATAATTTAATTATTTAATTTTTGTCAGCTCTGTGAGCAGTCATTATCGTGTACAGCCTTGGAATTTGTGTCATTTTCTGGACTTTTTGGGTCCAAAGAATTTTGCTCTCTTCATATTTTATATTTCATATCAGGCCGCTCAATATTGTTTTCCCGCAAGTTTGGTAAGACTTCGCTCGGCCTTCGGTCTCGCTCGTAATATACATCCTTGACACCTAACTGGCTGAATTTGGTGACACTGTGTTGAGATAATTTTGTATGTACTCATTGGTTATTTGCAGAACTTTTGTACATACAAGTTATTGGTTCATGTTGTATTCTTCTGCATCCGGCTGTTGCGCTGAAGCGCCGGAGCCTGGACAGCTCGGCAGCGACTGCTGTGTGTTGAATAGTGCAAGTTCGATCGGGTTTGCTGCTGTTGTACTGTGACTGGCGCATGTGAGGCCTTCTGCATTTATATTGTTGCTAAGCGTGACGTTGGTCCAGTCCCTGGGGTGCTTGACAAGATATTAACTTGGTATGTATCTTAGGATGAGCAGTAGTCGGCTCAGCAGTAGCAGAAGAGGGCTCCTGTAGTCAGCTATCTGGGGCTTCCCGGCACAAGCGTTGATGTCATGCAGTTTGTTTTCACATTCTGTTGTGTATTTTCCTTGGTGTGAAACGTGTTATATAAAATATATGTGATTGATCTCATTATAAAGGCATTGCACATGATTTTAAACATTGGCAGATCCAGAACGGTGGTTTCAGGCCTGGGGGATATAAAATATATGTGATTTATCTCATTATAAAGGCATTGCACATGATTTTAAATATTGGCGTATCCAGAATGGTAGATAATTTTGCTCCGATTGCAGGTGTTTTTTTGTTGTTGTGGGGGGGGGGGCATGGCCGCCATGCCCCCCTTCCCCTGGATCCGCTTGTGATTTTTAAATATCACATTTGTATGTGCTCTGTTGTAGTATTTATATCCTGATCTAGTCATAAGCATGCTTGAATTTCATCCATATATCTATATATTGACAATATATATATATATATATCATATATATGTATATATGTATATCTGCCTATTGCCTATTGCCCTAGTGCCTAGTGGCCTAGGTGCCTAGTGCCTAGTGCCTAGTGCCTAGTGCCTAGTGCCTAGTGCCTAGTGCCTAGTGCCTAGTGCCTAGTGCCTAGTGCCTAGTGCCTAGTGCCTAGTGCCTAGTGCCTAGTGCCTAGTGCCTAGTGCCTAGTGCCTAGTGCCTAGTGCCTAGTGCCTAGTGCCTAGTGCCTAGTGCCTAGTGCCTAGTGCCTAGTGCCTAGTGCCTAGTGCCTAGTGCCTAGTGCCTAGTGCCTAGTGCCTAGTGCCTAGTGCCTAGTGCCTAGTGCCTAGTGCCTAGTGCCTAGTGCCTAGTGCCTAGTGCCTAGTGCCTAGTGCCTAGTGCCTAGTGCCTAGTGCCTAGTGCCTAGTGCCTAGTGCTATTGTATACTGTATACTGTATATTGTATATTGTATATTGTATATTGTATATTGTATATTGTATATTGTATACTGTATACTGTATACTGTATACTGTATACTGTATACTGTATACTGTATACTGTATACTGTATACTGTATACTGTATACTGTATACTGTATACTGTATACTGTATACTGTATACTGTATACTGTATACTGTATACTGTATACTGTATACTGTATACTGTATACTGTATACTGTATACTGTATACTGTATACTGTATACTGTATACTGTATACTGTATACTGTATACTGTATACTGTATACTGTATACTGTATACTGTATACTGTATACTGTATACTGTATACTGTATACTGTATACTGTATACTGTATACTGTATACTGTATACTGTATACTGTATACTGTATACTGTATACTGTATACTGTATACTGTATACTGTATACTGTATACTGTATACTGTATACTGTATACTGTATACTGTATACTGTATACTGTATACTGTATACTGTATACTGTATACTGTATACTGTATACTGTATACTGTATACTGTATACTGTATACTGTATACTGTATACTGTATACTGTATACTGTATACTGTATACTGTATACTGTATACTGTATACTGTATACTGTATACTGTATACTGTATACTGTATACTGTATACTGTATACTGTATACTGTATACTGTATACTGTATACTGTATACTGTATACTGTATACTGTATACTGTATACTGTATACTGTATACTGTATACTGTATACTGTATACTGTATACTGTATACTGTATACTGTATACTGTATACTGTATACTGTATACTGTATACTGTATACTGTATACTGTATACTGTATACTGTATACTGTATACTGTATACTGTATACTGTATACTGTATACTGTATACTGTATACTGTATACTGTATACTGTATACTGTATACTGTATACTGTATACTGTATACTGTATACTGTATACTGTATACTGTATACTGTATACTGTATACTGTATACTGTATACTGTATACTGTATACTGTATACTGTATACTGTATACTGTATACTGTATACTGTATACTGTATACTGTATACTGTATACTGTATACTGTATACTGTATACTGTATACTGTATACTGTATACTGTATACTGTATACTGTATACTGTATACTGTATACTGTATACTGTATACTGTATACTGTATACTGTATACTGTATACTGTATACTGTATACTGTATACTGTATACTGTATACTGTATACTGTATACTGTATACTGTATACTGTATACTGTATACTGTATACTGTATACTGTATACTGTATACTGTATACTGTATACTGTATACTGTATACTGTATACTGTATACTGTATACTGTATACTGTATACTGTATACTGTATACTGTATACTGTATACTGTATACTGTATACTGTATACTGTATACTGTATACTGTATACTGTATACTGTATACTGTATACTGTATACTGTATACTGTATACTGTATACTGTATACTGTATACTGTATACTGTATACTGTATACTGTATACTGTATACTGTATACTGTATACTGTATACTGTATACTGTATACTGTATACTGTATACTGTATACTGTATACTGTATACTGTATACTGTATACTGTATACTGTATACTGTATACTGTATACTGTATACTGTATACTGTATACTGTATACTGTATACTGTATACTGTATACTGTATACTGTATACTGTATACTGTATACTGTATACTGTATACTGTATACTGTATACTGTATACTGTATACTGTATACTGTATACTGTATACTGTATACTGTATACTGTATACTGTATACTGTATACTGTATACTGTATACTGTATACTGTATACTGTATACTGTATACTGTATACTGTATACTGTATACTGTATACTGTATACTGTATACTGTATACTGTATACTGTATACTGTATACTGTATACTGTATACTGTATACTGTATACTGTATACTGTATACTGTATACTGTATACTGTATACTGTATACTGTATACTGTATACTGTATACTGTATACTGTATACTGTATACTGTATACTGTATACTGTATACTGTATACTGTATACTGTATACTGTATACTGTATACTGTATACTGTATACTGTATACTGTATACTGTATACTGTATACTGTATACTGTATACTGTATACTGTATACTGTATACTGTATACTGTATACTGTATACTGTATACTGTATACTGTATACTGTATACTGTATACTGTATACTGTATACTGTATACTGTATACTGTATACTGTATACTGTATACTGTATACTGTATACTGTATACTGTATACTGTATACTGTATACTGTATACTGTATACTGTATACTGTATACTGTATACTGTATACTGTATACTGTATACTGTATACTGTATACTGTATACTGTATACTGTATACTGTATACTGTATACTGTATACTGTATACTGTATACTGTATACTGTATACTGTATACTGTATACTGTATACTGTATACTGTATACTGTATACTGTATACTGTATACTGTATACTGTATACTGTATACTGTATACTGTATACTGTATACTGTATACTGTATACTGTATACTGTATACTGTATACTGTATACTGTATACTGTATACTGTATACTGTATACTGTATACTGTATACTGTATACTGTATACTGTATACTGTATACTGTATACTGTATACTGTATACTGTATACTGTATACTGTATACTGTATACTGTATACTGTATACTGTATATTGTATATTGTATATTGTATATTGTATATTGCATATTGCATATTGCATATTGCATATTGCATATTGCATATTGCATATTGCATATTGCATATTGCATATTGCATATTGCATATTGCATAT
>JAXIVJ010007559.1:12500-60127 GCA_036785665.1 Chirona hameri
CTATTCCAGGCCGCAGAGGCACGATATGAGAAAGCCTTCTGGGTTGCGGCTAGCCTGCACTTAGGTAGGTGGAGGCTGCCCTTATCTGTGGCGCGAGTACGGCGGTCCGACACGGCAGAGCGGGGCACAAACAGAGCTCGCAGCTCGGCCGGCATGCCCTCCACGCGCAGTATCTTATACACTTTGTTGGCGTCGCGGTGCGACACCAGGGTCTCGATCCTCGACCATCCAAGAGAATTTAGATGACACCTTGATGAAGTAAGGTGACTTGAGGATACTTTGTAGTAGTATCTATCAGGTGAAAGTATTTTTACATCTGGATTACACTTCTTTCACCTACAATTATGTTGAAGATCGTTGAGTGACGAATGCGCCACCGTATATAAACATGGCGGCTGCGCCTGGTCGAAGGCATAATTCTTTTGGTAGACCGAGAAATACCACGAGGTCTACGAAAGTAAATACGCTTCTCCCGATTCGGCCACCCCATTGGTGGAAATCGAGCTGTCAAATGACGCCATGGGACAGGGTGGACATGTTACGGAGATAGCCATGACACCCCCCTGGGTCATGACCAAGGCCATAGAGACTAGGTAGACCCGTCCGGGGTAGGCAGCGAAATGCGTGATGTCATGGGCACGTGACGTCACACGCTCCCTATTCAAATAGTGTTAAATCGGCCTACTTTCACGTCCTACCATTTGCATACCTTAGGTGCCAGAATGATCAATTGAGCACTTAATGATAGATTAAAACGTCCTCTACAGCTCGCTTTTGGGATATTTTCTCCTAAATAGCAAGGGTGAGCCGCTAGACGATGTTAAAGCAAGGCATGCAACCGAGCGAGGCCCATGCCCATATAAGGCATTGTTTGGATTTTGGCCACGGGAACTGTCGCTGGATGCTGTTTTTGGTTGAAGTGCGAATTTTGTATTATTTCACCTGGTTGTTGATGAAGTAATGTGACTTGAGGATACTTTGTAGTAGTATCTATCAGGTGAAATTATTTTTACATCTGGATTACACTTGTTTCACCTACAATTATGTTGAAGATCGTTGAGTGACGAATGCGCCACCGTAAAAAAAACATGGCGGCCGCGCCGGTCGAAGGCCTAATTCTTTTGATAGACCGAGAAGTGCCACGAGAGTCTACGAAAAGAAATACGCTTCTCCCGATTCGGCCACCCCATTGGTGGAAATCGAGCTGTCAAATGACGCCATGGGACAGGGTGGACATGTTACGGAGATAGCCATGACACCCCCCTGGGTCATGACCAGGCAAGGCCCTAGATACTATGACCAGGGTCATGACTATCTCCGTAACGTGTCCACCCTGTCCCATGGCGTCACTTTCCAGCTCGATTTCCACCAATGGGGTGGCCGAATCGGGAGAAGCGTATTTCCTTTCGTAGACTGTCTCGTGGCACTTCTCGGTCTATCAAAAGAATTACGCCTTCGACCGGCGCGGCCGCCATGCTTATTTACGGTGGCGCATTCGTCACTCAACGATCTTCAACATAATTGTAGGTGAAACAAGTGTAATCCAGATGTAAAAATACTTTCACCTGATAGATACTACTACAAAGTAGTATCTATCTATCAAAGTAGTAGTATATATCCTCAAGTCACCTAACTTCATCAACAACGAGGTGAAATAATACAAAATTCGCACTTCAACAAAAAACAGTATCCAGCGACAGTTCTCCGTGGCCAAAATCCAAACATTGCCTTATATGGGCATGGGTCTGGCTCGGTTGCATGGCTCGCTTTGACATCGTCTAGCGGCTCACTCTTGCAATTTAGGAGAAAATGTCTCAAAAGCGAGCTGTAGAGGACGTTTCAATCTATCATTTAGTGCTCAATTGATCCCTCTGGCACCTATGGTATGCAAATGGTAGGACGCCAAAGTAGGCCGATTTAACACTATTTGAATAGGGAGCGTGTGACGTCACGTGCCTGTGACATCACTCATTTCGCTGCCTACCCCGGACGGGTCTACCTAGTCTATGGCCTTGGTCCACTACGATCGTCGCCATAATTACGCAGAAATATATATCGACGCAGGAAGATGCAGAGGAAAAAATAAGGATCGTACATGACGTCATTGGAACAATGCCCGTATATTTCAAGAGTGAAAATGCCGCCGAATAATAACCTAACCTAGCCTAGCCTAGCCTAACATAGCCTAACCTAACCTAACCCAACCTAACCTAACCTAGTCATACAACGTAAATAAGTTACGTGACGTCATAGCCGGGCCGCTGTGAACGCCGTCTATACTTGTCGTATCAAGGTCGTCGTCAACTGGCATGTAAACAAAGTTTCGCAGCGCCTTTCGCTTGCGTATGGATACAAGAGGAAAAAGACTGGCTTTGCTGTGGTTCGGGTAAATTTCCGGTGTTTAGAAGGTTCAATTAGTGTTTTCCTTGGTAACTACTTAGGAAAATATGTGAGAGAAAATAATAAGAAAAACAAACAAAAAGACAGCTCCAAAGATAGTTTCCTGGCTTTTTTCATATTTAAGACATGGGACAGTTTTGCTCATGTACATCAACATGCATCACAGACACAGTGTTGGTACGCTCAAATACATCGCGATCTGGTCTGGTAGTCATTTATCAAGTAGAACACGTTGATCCCGAGAATAATGGTAGTAAACACGACATCAGAGAACGCCTTCAGGATCCACAGGCATCCTAGCGAAGGGGCTGAAGCCTGAACCCACTCTCGGCACATGTGCGCAGACATAACATTTAGCGCATCATTGCTACTGACTTGAGGGGTAGCCCGGCCTCCTGGTAGCTGGTACCCTTCCTGAGTGTGTGTATACTTGTGTCAAAATCAGGTCCTTTGCAGGAAGGTCTGTCTTCGTTTTTTTTACTGGGAAATACCAACTGCTGAGTATTAGTAGCTCACATGGATGGCTAAGAATAAGAAACAATTAGTAGGACTAAGCTACTCCTCACATACCCAGAGTTAAATTGACCATACATCCAAATCCAATTATGGCTCACTCACACACCAACTACAACTCATTCATGCAGCACACTTCCATCATACACTCACTTAGGTAAATAGTAGTCATTCCTGGCCCTACCGATCAGACACCATTCATTCTCAGAACAAACAAATGTTTAACAAATAACAAAAACCATAAATATCAACAAGTCATATGCAACATTTGAATAGGATGTGACAGAACACAAGATTATCAAATCACAACAAGAAACATCAGTCATAACACAGCAGATACTAAAGTAAGCAATAATTTTTTTAACAAAATATAAAAAAATAACAAGCAAGACAATCATCACATGTGTTTCAACAGTTGGTAGTCTCGTAGGAACTTGAACACATCAATGAGGTCCAGGTAGTCGTTAACGATGATTGATTTCAGCGTAACTGACTGAAATTTGGTGCCTCTGGCATGCGCTCACTATTGGGATTCGTTGATTTGTGAATGCTGGGCACTCTATCAATATATGTTTAACAGAAAGGGGACATCGACAGTGGTTACATTGAGGTCTTGGTTCACAATCCATTATGTAAGAGTGAGTAAATCGGGTATGTCCAAGTTGAAGGTGGCATAACATGATTTCTTCACATCTGCTTTTCCTTTTACAAGTGTCCCAGTTACCACCCATTTCCTTAAAGGGAAATAATGACCTTTTGATTTTGTTAGCAACAATTTCTTAGGCTCCCGTTATATTTTTAAAATTATTTTATTTAAATTTAAGAATTAAATAAAATTATTCCCAAATTCAAAGTTGTAAGTTTGGAAGAAATACAAAACAAGTACCTTGTGTACATCATGAAGGTCATTGACAAATTCGTCCTTCCCTACCATTGTTAACATCGAGTGTGGCATTTGTGGAGCCTCTGTGACATTTCCGATCAAACTGAGCGCTGCTCGGACACCCGCTAGTAGCGCTTTCGTTCTCCATGGCAACCAGGCGTCAGCCAATCGAAAGCCAGAAAGGGAACACGTTCTGGCTTTTCATTGGCTCACGCCTGGTTGCCATGGAGAACGAAAGCGCTACTAGCGTGCGTTCGAGCAGCGCTCTGATCCGTGAAGCAATCCGTGAAGCATCCGTGATGCATGACTGACTATCAGTATAAGTCATGAATAACAACAACATGCAAACTATACCAACTCGAATAAAATAAGAGCGGAATGAATTGAACCCCAGGCAAGCTAGTATTCGCAAAGCACTCGGCACTGCGCCACAATGGCAAAAGGTGAGGGAAATGCATATTGGATACAATATTATTACGTCACAAGTTTCTGAAGTGTCAACTACTATGAAATACAGTGATAAAATACCTTTAATAATGATTAACAAGAAAATTCAAACTTAAAAACAATCATTTGAATAAGTTTTTAATTAGCTTTCAACTCAAAATCAGATATATTTTGCAATGCTACACAAGAATGGCACCAATGACGTCATTAACAAAGCCTGCTACGGGACTTGGGTATACTAATCAGGAACAACTCGCCAAGTGCGCCGAGATGGTTAAGTGCGCTGAGAAGCATGACAATGACTTTGTAAACAAATCGCCGACGCTAAATAGGTCGCCGTCGATGTGCATCGATGAGCTTCTGATTTAATTGCCAGTTTTGTGTTATTGTTCGTTAGTTTTTTTGGGAAAAATTATTATTTTTCATGATAAAATAAAGCATAGTGTTATATACAGCCACAGACAAACTATACACAACTCCTAATGTTGAAAACAAATGAATCGAATTGCAAAAATTGAGGGTCGCAACCACTAACTATGCCGCGTTGATGTGCATCGATGAGCTTCCGATTTTATTGCCACTTTTTCCAATCGCTGTTAGTTTTAGAAGATCGCCGGGCATATAATCACAACAAGCAGAACGCACAATATATTTTCCACTCCATTGCGTAAAAAAATAATACGGGAAAAGCCCGCAGTTTGATGAGGACCAAAAGTACTTGACAAAAGGTCAGAAATAGTGCAAGTACCGGTCGTTTAAAGTGTGGAACGCTTATCAACTTTAACTTGAAATATCTTTCGGTAGGAAAGTTTTCATGCAAAATGTGATGAATTTACAATATATTTTGATCTCGTCTGGCGATTTCAAGTGCTAACTCCATTTTAGTGGAAAAAGGTCATTATTTCCCTTTAAAGGGAGTTTGCCTACTGTTTTGCAATGTCAAAAAAAAAATCATATGGTAAGTAGCTATTGGTTTGATTGTTGTATATGATGAAATTCACATCTGGAGCCCCTTTAATTGAATTTTCAGCTATCTTGTTTTTTTGCTTATTTTTTGTTTTGATATCTATAAAATGATTGCCACTATGGTGATGTTATGTAAAACGGTGCACATAAGACAATACAATTACAGTCACATCATGCAAGATAGAAAGACAAGTTTTGCACAGCACGTTCTTGCCACTGTGAACTTTATTATGTGCAAGTTTTGTAGCTCTAAATTGATATCTTCTTCAAAAAATGGCCATCGGCCATCATCGAAACGGTCATCATCAAAAAACATGATGGCTGTCCAGTTTCTGTTCGGCTGCTGCTATCAGCATGCACAAGCTGTTTTGTTGAATTGCTATTGGCTGACACTAACAATATGCTAGCAGTGTAATCGATAGTTGCAGTGCTTCTAGTAGCGGAAGCCCTCTGGAGTCTAGCCAACAACTTTTTGCTCCCAGCAAGTTCCTGGAGTCTTTGGAATATCTCAGCAACTAAGGCGAATCTGGAGAAATGAAGTCATGGGTCAATTCAGAACATTATGTTCTATAGACCAGTGTCAATAACCCCAAATAAGCGATGTGAGTAGGCACACTCCCTTTAACCCCCTTTAGATTAGTGGTAGGTCTGTAGTTGGTCCAAAGCTGGTTTAATAAGTCATTCAAAGCACGACGCACACTAGGAAGATATTCCTTATATCCCATTTGGATTTTGAGTGCCTGATCAAAATGTACAGCCGCTTTCGCCTGGGCGTCAGCTATTTCATTGCCTGTAACATTGCAGTGCCCTGGGATCCAAAGTATGGTGATGTATCCGTTTTTCCGCCAGTTGGTAGGACAGTGTGATACTATCAGTAATAATTGGATGCCCGGAGGTGGTGTTCTTCCGGGCACTCACAACCGACATAGAATCTGTACATACTACACACTTGTAAAACCTATGTCATTGTTGTCATCATTGTTTGTCATCGTTTGTTGGTGATGCACGCGCCACACACACAAGTTATTGCAAGGGGCCCTAGATGATAGGAGTTATTGTGATTATTGTGGGTTGATTCTCAGTGTTGTTTTTTTGCATAGGATTGAAATCATTTTAATTATATAGGAAGGGTCAGTTCGTGATTTGAAATGTTATTTGGTTGGGCCATAGCCAGACTGCAAAAAGAAACACTAAAAAGTGACTCAAATTACATGGCCACATTTCCTGGTTATGACCGCCAGGCCCCATGTAACAGTTTTCTGTCATTGTCATTGTTCTGAATAGTTGTCCTGAAAAAGAAAAGTTGTGCTTAGGTAGGTATCAGGGGCAGTGTTGGATTTTTCAATTCATGACCTGGTCCCGGAGATTAAAAATGTATAGGTGGAGAGTAAAATTGTATTGTCAGGCAAATTAAGATTTTCATTTTTGTTTTAATTATTTTACTTAGAAAGTAAAAAATCCTGATTTGTAATAGATATTAAATCCTTGCGAGGAAAATTGAATTATATTTTTAACTACAATGTCGGTAAGATCAGGCGAAAAGAGAGCAAATTTCCTGAACAAATATGAAGAGAGCTTTTCTTTGGACCCAAAAAGTCCAGAAAATGGCCCAAATTCCAAGGCTGATCAGAGGCGGATCCAGAAAATCTTCAAGGGGGTCATCAATTGCAGTGGTGCCCTTACCTATACCCAAATTTGAAAACTTAACGGATTTGGTCCACTATATTTTGAGGGTGCCCCTATTTCAGCATTTTTTTTTTGTTAATTGATAACGTTGGCTATAGGTATTTGCAATATCAGTCGTACCCTTTTGATTTTTAGGACCTAGTTATCCAGACAAAACAAAATAAAGCAAAAAAATGCGGCGCTACGCGGTGCAAATCAATCAGTGTTATTTTCCAGTACAAAAGGGTCTAATATAGGCTGTATACACTGGCGGCCGCAGGGGAAGGATATGGGGCCATGGCCCCACCTTTGGCCTGAAAGGGGGGGGGGGGCAACATCTCTTTTGACCCCACCTTTTGCTCCAGACATATTTCCTCATTTTGACCCCGCATGCTGGTTCCAATAGAAAAAAAATAGTTCTCCAACCCGCTCAAAACCTCAAATTTTGGCGCTGCTTCGCGGCGCAATAATAGTTTATCGCATGCATACGATTTACTGCTCGTAAAAAAAGGTTTCCACCGACTTCCCTCTTGGTCAATTCTTCATCAGCTGTCTGGGGCCGCCCTTGACTGTACAAATTATATATTTTAGCACCATCCGCGGCACTTTAAATGATAGAAAGGGTACGACTGATATTGCAAATACCTAGGTATAGCAAACGTTGTCAATGAAAAAAAAAATGAAATAGGGTCACCCTCAAAATATAGTGGACCAAATCCGTTGAGTTTTCAGGTGTGGGTATAGGTCATTGTTCTGCAGTGGGTCATCAACCGCTGCAGTTGATGACCCCCCCCCCCCCTTGAAGATTTTTCGTCGGTGGGCGCCTTTGGTGGTATGTAGGAGGGCGCCTTCAGATATGTATCGGAGGGCACATTTGGAGGTATATGGGAGGGCGCGTTTGGAGGTAAGTTTGAGGGCGCCTTCAGAGGTGTATGTGTATCAAAGGGCGTCTTTGAAGGCATGTGTGACAGCGTTTTCAGAGGTGTATTGGAGGTCGCCTTCGGAGCTATGTGGGAGGACACCTTCATATGTGTATCGGAGGGCGCCTCTAGAAGCATTTGTGAGGGCGCTTTGAAGGTATGTGGGAGGGCGCCTTTGGAGATGTGTGGGAGGGCGCCTTTGGAGGTATGTGGGAGGGCGCCTTTGGAGATGTGTGGGAGGGCGCCTTTGGAGGTATGTGGGAGGGCGCCTTTAGAGGTGTATCGGAGGGCGCATTTAGAGGTGTATCGGAGCGCGCCTCATATTCAGGCGGAGCGCGCCTCACATTCAGCGAAGGGCGCCTTCGGTCCATGCCGTCCATGCCGCCTTCGGTGCGTGAGGGGGGGATGGTGCAGTGACCCCCTAAATACGCCCCTGTGTGTGGTGGATAGATAGATAGATAGATAGATAGATAGATAGATAGATAGATAGATAGATAGATAGATAGATAGATAGATAGATAGATAGATAGATAGATAGATAGATAGATAGATAGATAGATAGATAGATAGATAGATAGATAGATAGATAGATAGATAGATAGATAGATAGATAGATAGATAGATAGATAGATAGATAGATAGATAGATAGATATACTTTTATTCCGGACATTATGACCATTTCCACGGGGTATCATTAATTCCTACAGCACATATCAGTCATACCTCATACAACAATCAGACAACATAATAATTTATTTAACATGATGTTCAAGTTATGCCAATTCCAATTGATATGGAGTCTGGCAAACCATGATCTCCTAATCCTAGAGCAATAGTAGGTACAGGCCACTATTACATATCGCTGCTACAATGTTGCAAGTCTGCTGACAACAAAACCCCGGCCACGAAGCGCAGCGTTCTGAGTGCTGTGTTCTACGTGTTCGACCCGCTGGGAATGCTAGCGCCCCAGACTTTGCGAGCCAAAAGCCTGATGCAAAACATCTGGCGAAGTGGCTGCCAGTGGGACGAGCCGCTCACTGACCATAAACTGACGGACGCCTGGAGAGAGTGGGCCGGCGAGCAGTCACAGCTGGAACAGTTCCAGCTCAGCCGGTGCTATCGGGACGGAGGGGAACCCCCTGTCAACTGCCAACTGCACGTGTTCAGCGACGCTTCTGAACTCGCCTTCGGAGCGGTCGCCTTCTTCCAGCTGGGGCATTCCACGACATTTCGACAAGTCGAAATAGCCCTCATCTCTCACGTTTTGTTCAAAATTGGTCTATAGGGTTATCCCGGGTGCTGAATTCAGCTGTGGCAATATTAGCTCGATCTGACCTCAGGTTTCCGAGTTATAGCCTCGGGCATTTTGGCAAGGTCACGCTGCAGAGGTATGCTTGGAGGCCACAGTAACGCATTTGACTTAACTAAATATCAAAAATAATTATATGACTGAATTTGCAATGAAACAGATTCTATTTTTTTTGCGTGACCTTGAATGACCTTGAAACCGTGACCTCGTGACCTTTTTTCGTTGACCTCGTATGACCCCGGGTACAAATTGTAATCAGAGCGATTTGGGCAGGGTCTTCACCATTCGATCCGGAATGGTCTAAGACTGTGCGATTTGGAGTTTTATTCATTTTGGTCTAATCTAAGTGGACCAAATTCGACCAAATCCGACCAAAATCATTGCCGACAACGTAATACTCCAAAACTATGGGACCGATTTGGGCGGAGTCTTCACTACTCGATTCGGCGTGGTCCAAGACGGCGCGGTTTTGAATTTTATTGATTTTAGTCTCATCTAAGTGGACTAAATTGGACCAAAAACGTCAAAAATAGTTGCAGACGTCATACTCCGAACCTATGGGACTGATTTGGGCGGAGTCTTCACCATTCGATCCGACGCGGTCTAGAACGGTGCCATATTGAGTTTTATCCACTTTGGTCTAATTTAAGTGAACCAAAATTACATTTTAGTACCAAAAACCGCAAAAAAATCGTTGCCGAAGTCATGCTCCGAACCTATAGAACCGATTTGAGTGGGGTCTTCCCATTCGATCCGTCGTGGTCCAAAACGGTGCAATTTTTAGTTTTATCCACTTTTGTCTAATCTAAGTGGAACAAATTGGAATAAAACCGCCAAAAATCGTTGCAGACGACGTCATGCTCCGAATCTATGGGACCGATTTGAAAGGAGTCTTCACTATTCGATACGGCTTGGTCTAAACTTTGTTGTTTTGAGTTTTATCCACTTTGGTTCAATCGAAGTGTACCAAATTGGACCAAAACAACAAAAAATCGTTGCCGACGTCATGCTCCGAAAAGATGGGACCGATTTGGGTAGGGTCTTCACCTTTCGATCCGTGTTGGACCACACCGGTCATGGCCGACCTGCCGGCGGCCCGACCTGCAGACGGCGCCGCGCTGTACCACAGCCTCCGGTCATGGCCGACCTGCCGGCGGCCCGACCTGCAGACGGCGCCGCGCTGTACCACAGCCTCCGGTCATGGCCGACCTGCCAGCGGCCCGACCTGCAGACGGCGCCGCGCTGTACCACAGCCTCCGGTCATGGCCGACCTGCCGGCGGCCCGACCTGCAGACGGCGCCGCGCTGTACCACAGCCTCCGGTCATGGCCGACCTGCCGGCGGCCCGAGTGACGGCACACAGCCCGCGGTTCACGCGGGTCGCAGTGGACTACTTCGACCTATTATGGTGACCAAGTTCCGCCGGCAGGAAAAGCGGTATGGGTGCCTGTTCACGTACCTGGCCAACAGAGCAGTGCATCTATAGATCGCCCACTCACTGGACACAGACTCCTTCATCATATTCCTGAGGCGAATGATCGCGAGACGTGGGGAACCGAAGATGGTCTTCTCCGACAATGGCACGAACCTGCGCGGCGGGGAAAGAGAGCTCCGGGACTCGATACGTCGTTGGAACCAGCAGCAGATCGCCGATGCACTGTCACAGCGCGGCGTAGAGTGGCGGTTCAGCCCGCCGGCGTCACCTCACTTCGGCGGTGTCTGGGAACACCTCGTCCGGTCCGCGAAAAGTGCTCTGCGGTCTGTCGTGGGCCGGCAGGTGCTCAGGGATGAAACGCTGTCAACATTCATGGCCGAGGTGGAAGCGCTGCTGAACAGTCGCCCGCTGACACACGTCAGCAGTGATCCAGACGACCTGGGGGCGATAACCCACGGAGCCGGGGTGGTCCAGTGGACAACACTGTGGACTTCGGAGCAGAGACCGCACCGACCGTGGGTTCGACTCCCACCGAGTCGCCCGCATTAGTGTCTCGTCCGACCCGGTGAGGCCCTTGGGAAAGGCCTCGTAAACATAATCCCAAAGAGAGGAGGAGAAGGAGCGTCTCCTGTAAATGGGCGAAAGGACAGTTGTGGGTGAGATGGAATAAACTAGAATAAAATAACTCCCAACCATCTCCTCCTGGGTCGACCCAGGACCTGGGGCGACAGAGCCCTAACCTGTCTCCGGGTGTGTTCATCGAGGCCGACCTGTCGTCCAGGAAGCGATGGCGTCACGGACAGCGACTTGCTGATGAGTCTTGGATTCGGCGGAGACGCGAATACCTGCCAACACTCACCACTCGTCGCAAGTGGTTAGCCGATGGTGCGGACTTACGCTCCGGGGAGCTCGTCCTCATAGCGGAGGACAAAGCGCTACGGGGCATGTGGACAATGGCCCGCGTTGTGAGGCCGATCGCCGGTGCGGACGGGCGAGTGCGAGCCGCGGTAGTAAAGACCGCCCGCGGCGAACTCACAAGGCCCGCGGCGCGGCTGTGCACACCTGGGGCACAGAGACAAAAGGCGGATTTAAAGGATTTCTGCGCCATTCGGCGCGCGATATCACTGCGAAATTCCGCGGTTCCGCGGCACAGAAAAAGCTCGTCCGGACAAGCCTTTTTGCGATATTCCGCCAGCGGACACGCGCTGAATGGCGCAGTGTGCGGCCCGCTTAAAGGGACTATCCCACCTTAACATTATATTTGAGTTGAGATAGACAGTTTGATGGCTTGGCATTGAAATGAAGTATGGTAGCAGTTAAAACAACCACAATGATCTAATCAAAAAGATATTCGAGTTTGATTTTGACATCTGTAAAAATAAGGTCCATGTGTATTTGAATAGGGCCTCTAAACCGACAGTGTCGTTTCTCTTTACCCAACTGTTAATGATAGTCGACTTGTTTTAGGGTGAACCTTGGAGATATTTGCTACGTTTCAATGGTTTGGTAATTGGTTTGTTTTGTATTCAAAACGTCTCGAAATAATTGTGCCCATACTTTGGCAGTGTAAAGGATTTCTGTGCAGCTCTCTAGAGCTCAATATGACGTCATCAACCCAAATATTAAAACTTAACTTTTTATGAAATTGAGCACTGTTTGCGAGAAACAAATGCCATAATCGTGTTCGGCAGCAATTACTTCATATTTTGCACCACAAGCAGCGTACATTTGCCAACTTTTAGGAAGGTGGGATAGTCCCTTTAAAGGGACTATCCCACCTTAACATTCGATTTGAGTTGCGATAGCCATTTGTATGGCTAGGCATTGCAATTAAGTATGGTAGCAGTTAAAACAACCACAATGTTCTAATCAAAAAGATATTAGAGTTTGATTTTGACATCTGTAAAAAATAAGGCCCATGTGTATTTGAATAGGGCCTCTAAACCGACAGCGCCGTTTCTCTTTACCCAACTGTTAATGATAGTCGACTTGTTTTAAAGTCAGCCTTGGAATATTTTCGTCTTTCATTTCTCGATCCCCGGGTGGTTCGCAATCTAAGCCAATCTAGACACCGGGTGCCTTGGCTTGTGGACCAAGCACCGTATCCTCTTGGGACCAAGGTGCTAATTCCTTTTAACTTTGAAGGCGCCCTCACACATACCTATAGGCTCAAAAGGCGCCATCCGATGCATCTCCAATGGTGCCCTCCCACATACCTTCAAATGCGCCATCAAATACACTTTCGGAGGCATCCTCCAATACATTTCCGAAGGCGCCCTCCGATACACCTCTGAAGGCGCCCTCCCCCATAGTCTAAAGGCACCCTCAGATACATATATCTGAGGGCGACCTCCATACATGCATTCAAAGGCGCCCTTCGCTGAATGTGAGGCCGAGGCGCATCTGGTCTCAGAGGGCGCCTCTGGATCGGGAAGGCGCCCTCGGAGATGTATTGGAGGGCGCCTTCAGAGGTATGTGGGAGGGCGCCTTCAGAGGTATATCGGAGGGCGCCTTTGGAGGCATCTGGGAGGGCTCATTCAGATGTGTATCGGAGGGCGCCCTTGGAGGTATGTGGGAGGGTGCTTTCAAAGGTGTATCGGGGTCGCCTTTGGAGCTATGTGGGATGGCGGCTTCAGAGGTGCATCGGAGGGCGCCTTTGGAGGTATGTGGAAGGGCGCCCTCGGAAATGTATCGGAGGGTGCCTTCGGGGGTTTGTGGGAGGACGCCTTCGGAGGTGTATCGGAGGGTGCCTTTGAAGGCAGTGGTTTCGCCACAAAACTTTGAGTATTGGAGGGCGGCGGCGATGGGGGGGGGGGGCAGCCAGGGGTTCGGGACCAGCCCCAGGGGCGTATTTAGAGGGGGTAAGGTCAGGTGCCGCCCTCAGGCCAGGTGCCGCCCTCAGACCAGGTGCCGAGCTCAGACCAGGTGCCGAGCTCAGGCCAGGTGCCGCCCTCAGGCCCAACAGCGCGCTTCTGGCCCGCGTAGTAGGGCGCCTGGAATGCCGGCAGGCACCCTTCCTTCTACAGGGGTGGCTAAATAGAGCGGCCTGGAGTGTGCAGCTGTGTGCGGGGCAGGGCGGAGTTCCGCATGCCTGGGACTTCGGCAGACCGAGGAAAGGGCAGGGTTGATTTTGTGAAGCCGGGGAACGGGGTGGGGGGATTTCGGCTGGCCCGAGTGCAAAATTGTCTGTTTGCCATCCACTTTTAACTGAAGTGTTGTGCTTTATCGCGAGCATTCCTCAGTTTTGCTCTATCCCATTCATGAATGAAAAACAAAACATAAATGCCTCTTTATTGCCATAATTTTTATTTTGGTGTCTTTTAATTTCGATATTTTTTGTTTTATTTGCTTACAAATCCTGGTAAATTCCACGAATTCCACGGTTCAAAAAAATTCCAGAATATCATCAAGTGGAAAGAACAGTTAATTTAAATTATCGATTTATTGTATAATTTATTTTCATTAACTTGTTATTTTGTTATTTTTATAATTTACCCCCCCCCCCCCGCTCAACAACACCTTTCGCTGACGGTGCCCTCATGTGGGGATTTGGCACCCTCTGAGGGCTTGCCCCCCCCCCCCTGACGGATTTCTGAATACGCCACTGACCACCCCCCCCCCCCTCCCATACACACCGATGCACACACATATAAACACATTTATGGGTATAGCACATGTATGTATGCACATGCACGTCTATGCAGGGGCGTCGCTGACGGGGGATTGGGTGGTGTGTGTGTGTGGGGGGAGGGGGGTTCGCGACTCCCCCCCCCCCCCCCCCACACACACACTTTTGAAAACCGGGGGTTCGACCCCCACTTTTTATGGCGGCCGACCCCCCGCACACACACTCTGTTTATGGCAACTGTTTCACGCCATCCTCAGTCTCTTTAGAAATGGCACGAGAAGGTTTTTCATCGTTGGTGTGGTGAGAACGCCAATATTTGATTTTAGTTTTCTGGCTTTCCTTACCAAGTTTTCCTTGGCACCGAACTTATTTGCAGTTTCCTTGACGGTGAACGGAGATATTGTCCTAATTTGCATCTTTACGCTATAGGAGGTTGTCGGGTTGTTAAATTTGTCAACAAGCTCGGATATCATGGTCTCAGAGTTGAACGTCAGTTTTGTTCTCTGCCTCTTCGGAATAATCGAGTCCGACATTATAAGCCCTGAAGCCAGTCGCCGTTTGATGCCTCTGGTAGCTGACAGTATTTTGGTCTGCGCCTTCCTCTTCCCGGAATATCCACAAATTGTAAATAGAAACGTTGAAGCCAATGGCTTGTAGCTATCTTACCCAGCAGTCAGGTTTAAAATTTGCCCCATAGGTTACCAGCCAGCCTTGCCTGAAAATTGTCGATTTAACATGGGAACCCTATGGTCTAGTAGTTTTTTTAACGTCCAAACACCCGAGTGCTGCCAACTGTTAGCGGTGGGGGGCTGGCCCGGAGGAGGCAGCGCGCGACCCCGCCGCCGCCGCGCCGTGCTTGCTGAAATTGGTGCTATTGGAAGTCCCACGATGGTTTTCATGAACACTTGGTTAAAACACCACGAGAAATCAAAACATGGCATACATTTTAAATTAACTGACTCATGTTTTGAGCAAATCAAATTTCAAAATTTTGGAGCAAATTTTTCCTATTATTTTGATAAAAAGAAACAATTTATGAACAGTAGCCGTGGTCAGTCGCCATGAACAGTCAGCCGTGAACAGTAGCCGTGGTCAGTCGCCATGAACAGTCAGCCGTGAACAGTAGCCGTGGTCAGTCGCCATGAACAGTAGCCGTGGTCAGTCGCCATGAACAGTCAGCCGTGAACAGTAGCCGTGGTCAGTCGCCATGAACAGTCAGCCGTGAACAGTAGCCGTGGTCAGTCGCCATGAACAGTCAGCCGTGAACAGTAGCCGTGGTCAGTCGCCATGAACAGTAGCCGTGGTCAGTCGCCATGAACAGTCAGCCGTGAACAGTAGCCGTGGTCAGTCGCCATGAACAGTCAGCCGTGAACAGTAGCCGTGGTCAGTCGCCATGAACAGTCAGCCGTGAACAGTAGCCGTGGTCAGTCGCCATGAACAGTAGCCGTGGTCAGTCGCCATGAACAGTCAGCCGTGAACAGTAGCCGTGGTCAGTCGCCATGAACAGTCAGCCGTGAACAGTAGCCGTGGTCAGTCGCCATGAACAGTCAGCCGTGAACAGTAGCCGTGGTCAGTCGCCATGAACAGTCAGCCGTGAACAGTAGCCGTGGTCAGTCTATGAACAGTAGCCGTGGTCAGTTTATATCATTTGTTTTGTTAATGGTGGATCTGTGATGAACAGTTTTAAAGATAAAGCCAATAAAAAAAAATCACTTTTGGCAAAAGTTGAAAAACAGCGATCACTCATAACTTCGAAACGGTAGCTCGAAACGCTCTAATTCCCTCAGAATCGTGTTCAGGTCTAGATAAAAATCCCTAGCCAAGTTTTCGTCGAAATTCGAGGTGGTCGGGGAAATTCGTTCGGACGAGTTGGCATGGCATGACCCTGCATATATTATGATGTGGAAAGTTGATGAATCGTCAGTCGTATTTCCTGTACAGATATAGTCTTGGCGTTAGTCGGGGACCGAGACTCCCGGGTCGTAAGTTAAAAAAGGTACCTTGTATCGTTGCGTATGCGTATATCAGAAACTGGACTCAAGTCTCAGACTAAAGTACTGTCGTCTTTTACAAACGTGTTTTTAGTGTCCCAGGGTTATCTATGGATCCGATGACGATGGTATTGGTGGGGGTGGCGGGGTTGTAACCTGAATACGCAACAACTTTTTTGGGAGGTTTTGAAAAGTGTTTGATTTATTTTTTGGGAAAGTTCCTTCCCTGAATCACTGCAGAAATTGCGGATGTTGGAAATTTGGAGGTTCCGCCTTACAATTTTGTGACAATTTGTGTCGCATCACTGTCACGTTCCGGCCATTGTTCGGAAAGTCAAGTCTCAGTCTATTGTTTATGCTCGTCAGCCATTTGCACCCGCAGACAAAAAAAAAAACATTCTTTACAGTCAAAGTTTTCACGGAACAAAACTTTCAAGTTCAGAAAATGGAGAAACGGGACACTTTTCTGACACTGGACGCGCAAGGTGGCAATCGAAAGCTCTTAAGGAAACGCATTTAAAGCAACGCGAAATTTTCCAAATTGTATTGTATTGTATTGTATTGCGCGTCGTTGTGGGATCCAACATAGTTGGCTATTAACACCACAGAGTCATACAGTACACATACACAGCATACCTATATCGATGCCACAGTTGCGATACAAATGCGTTGTACACGATAATGTAAAATACGCGCGGCATCTACACACAGCCAGTAAAAGATATGCGCAGTTGCAAACAAAAGTAGTGATCAGGGTCGCAGAGCGAGTGTAGCGTTGAGGCGTCTCTTGAATGCCCCGGAGCCGCCTGTCCGCCTCACCTCGCTGGGGAGACCGTTCCAGGTCTGAATAGGACGGACCGGCACCGTTTTCCGCGTCGCCCCCAGCCTGCACCGGCGCGTGTTCAGGACCGAGTCAGGACGCACGGGTAGTGCGCTCCGATACGTCGGCACGGTACTCAATGAGGGACTTAAGGTTACCTGGTGCGTCTGCCTGATTAATCAGCCTATGAATAAGAACGCAGTCCCTTTGTTGGATGGTCTCATCAAACGACAACCAGTTGAGCTGCTGGCGTGCATCAGTAATACGATCATATTTACGTTTTTTGGTCACTACGCGCGTTGCAAAATTGATAACTTTTTCAATGCGTTGGCGTAAGAGACATGTGGGTGGAGCCCAAGCTGGCAAACAGTAAGTGATATGGGGAAGAACCAAAGTCTGAACTAGTGTTTTTATGGTTGATATTGGAACGGTGTTGGTGAGTTTTCGAATAGTTAACAGAGTTCCGTAGCAGCGCCGCACGACTTTGGCTGTTTGTTTTTCCATGCTGAGCGTCTGATCGATTGCCACTCCGAGAATGTTCATGTGGTCAATCGGTGTCAGACGGACGCCATCAAAATTCACACCAAATTCTGAAGCCTTTTTGACAGCAGTGGTCGTACCGAACACGGACATTTCGGTTTTTGCAGGATTTGCTTTTAACCCGTTTTGCTTGAACCACGTGGATATGGCGGCCAAATCACTCTCCACGTGTTTGCCGAGCTGTTCCAAACCAGTCATCGTCGGGGGTGCGCTATGGAGGAGAACTGAATCGTCTGCGTAAGACACGATTTTACATTGTTCAGTGAGATGGCATGGGAGGTCATTGGTGAAAATATTGAAGACGATAGGACCGAGGGTGCTGCCCTGTACCACTCCAAAGCTGACAGATTCCAGGCGATCGCTTCCCTTCACAGACTGCTTCCTACCACTAAAATAATCCCGGAACCAGTGCGTCGATATGCCGTACCATTCGAGCTTCATAAGAAGGGCGCCGCGATCGATGCAGTCGAACGCCTTGGAGAGGTCACACGATGTGGCGCACGTCACGTGACCCACGTCTCTGTTGCCCGAGATGGCGCTGACCACGTCCACCGAGGCTCCCTCCGTCGAGTGTCCAGATCGGTACGCATACTGCGTGGGCGACATTACATGGTTGACATTCAGATAATCTATCAGCTGTACACTAACGACGAAATAAGGTCACATGTCAGGTCACGGTCAGGCCGAAGGTCAAAATTGAGGTATTTTAGTTTATGGGCCATACTTTCCATCCAAAGCCTTAGATTTACACGTATAATTCGATAGTAGCAGCCATTTTTACAACCTGACCCCATATAATATCAAGGTCAGGTCACAGAAGGGCAAACATTTTAATTGATTAATATAAATAAAAAGGCATGTTACTAGACCAGTTTTGTCTCAGAAATACAGCGGTGGCATTCATTTGTCTATCTGGTCACTAAAGGCCCAAAAACGCAACTTAACAAAATGACGTCATGAGTTACTAATAGGTACTTAGGAGGCCATAAGTCAGTCAAAAATAAATATATTGCTTTGAAATTTGGTTTAGTTATCGTCCATACTTGGTTCTCCAATATATATTCCGTTTTTTAATATAGGGAAAAAAAATATTTTGTGGACATTTTTCCAAGAAAAACAAATCATTTTATTTTTATTGTTGGGGTCAAACAGCAAAAAAAATCGCAAATCCGAGATAGCCATTTTGAGGAGAATGGCATTTCCCTTCTTTTAACGTTTTGTATTTGCAATCATCAAAACTCGATTTTCTACGATTTGTCAAACATTTATCTTTCCACCAAAAATGGCATGACATGACGTTATTAAAGGGTTATTATCTCCCAAAGTACTACATTAATGGCATTGAAATTTGGTAGGAAGACTTATAATTGATGCAGCATCAGGTACTGAAAGTTTCACGGCGATATCTCCCATAGTTTTCAATTATTTAGAAAATCCGGGAGGAGGCAGACCCCCCACCACCACCCCCACCCCCACCAGCGGGGCGCGGGTTAAACCCCAATCATCATCATCATCATCATCATCATCATCATCATCATCATCATCATCATCATCATCATCATCATCATCATCATCATCATCATCATCATCATCATCAGCATCATCAGCATCATCAGCATCATCAGCATCATCAGCAGCATCAGCAGCATCATCAGCATCATCAGCATCATCAGCAGCATCATCAGCATCAGCATCATCATCATCATCATCATCATCATCATCATCATCATCATCATCATCATCATCATCATCATCATCATCATCAAGACATGATAGTTGTATTCGCAATCAATGACAATGCAATGCAAGTTCCTAAAAAAACAGACGTTTCGACAAACAGGGTGTCTTCGTCAGGGCTAATTATAAATATTTAAATTCTAATGACTTCTAAAGTCAAGCAATCACAATCAGCTTCAGGCAAACTATGGAGTTCACATGTTGAAGCTGATTGCATTGCTTGCTCCTTATTTTGTTGGAGTTGCGTGAAGCTGATTGTGATTGCTTGAAAAATCTTTAGAATTTAAACATTTATAATTAGCACTGACGAAGACACGCTGTTTGTCGAAACGTCTGTATTTTAGGAACTTGCATTGCATTGTCATTGATTGCGAATAAGACTAAGCTCTGCTTAGCCACTGGGGATCGGAGGTCCCCAGTGGCTATTCCTGGAAATCCATCATCGAGACTACAACTCGAACACTGGGGATCGGAGGTCCTATTCCTGGAAATTCATCATCGAGACTACAACTCGAACACTGGGGATCGGAGGTCCTATTCCTGGAAATCCATCATCGAGACTACAACTCGAACACTGGGGATCGGAGGTCCTATTCCTGGAAATCCATCATCGAGACTACAACTCGAACACTGGGGATCGGAGGTCCTATTCCTGGAAATCCATCATCGAGACTACAACTCGAACACTGGGGATCGGAGGTCCTATTCCTGGAAATCCATCATCGAGACTACAACTCGAACACTGGGGATCGGAGGTCCTATTCCTGGAAATCCATCATCGAGACTACAACTCGAACACTGGGGATCGGAGGTCCTATTCCTGGAAATCCATCATCGAGACTACAACTCGAACACTGGGGATCGGAGGTCCTATTCCTGGAAATCCATCATCGAGACTACAACTCGAGACATCGAGATCTAAATCTTAAATATAAATCTAAATCTAAAACTCTAGAACATTCAAAAACATCGAAACTCAATTTATTACAAATATCTTAATTTTTTTTGAATGGTGAAGCTTATGAAAATAAGAATATACAGTCTTACAGGTTACACATTATGTATCCCCACTTTGACCTCCATTTCCACACCTGTTGACAAGTGCTTGTTCCTTATTTTGTTGACTGCTTTGTTGTCTGACTGTGCCTCACTTTCTGTTTCAGCTTGAGCCATGAGTGAATATGCTTTTGTTCCTCGAAAACCAGATACGCCAGGTATGATTATGATCGTCTACTACAGGCCCTACCATCGGTCGTGCATGTGGGCGTTCCACCACCTCTGATACTGATCACCGTACAACTCGTCATGTTGACAGCCATGCACGAGAATAGAGCAGCCGTTTGAAAAGCATTGCGTGACAGTCACTAGGTGATCTCAGCAGATATGTCACAGTGGAACTTCTATTATTTTCAGTCATGGCTGGCAACACATTGTTTTGAATGCTGGTCTCATATACCGGGTGGCAAAAAAAAATGTACCACATTTTCAACTTGAAATGAGTCCAAAAACTTGCATCATATACATTGGTGCCAGAATTCTGCCTGAATCCCGAAGTTGGATCTGGGATCCCAGTGGATCCCTCTGCATAAAATTCATGAAGATCTGGGATCTTCCTGGATCCCTCGGCGTGAATTGTAGATCCCACGGCATAAAATATATCAGGATCTGGGATCTTTGTGGATCCCTCGGCTTATTGTCTACCTGAATTTGGTGTTCCATGTGGATTCCGGGACGCAGGACACATATCCGGATCCCAGCTGGATCCCGGGATCCAGGCACATGTCTGGGCCTACCATATTACAAAATATTGATGCCAAATGCTCTGACGTCACCCCGGGAGTCGTTTCTCCCTCGTGGGTAAACCTTATTAGTAAAGGAATCTTGGTATGTAGTCCAGACTTGTGTCTGGATCCCGAAGTGGGATCTGGGATCCTAGTGGATCCCTCGGCATAAAATGCATGAAGATCTGGGATCCTCCTGGATCCCTCTGCGTAAATTGTAGACCCCACGGCATAACATATATGAAGATCTGGATATTTGTGGATCCTTCGGCTTATTGTGGACCTGTACCTGGTATCCCAGTGGATCCCTCGACATAAAATATATCAGGATCTGGGATCTTTTTGGATCCCTCGGCTTATTGTGGACCTGGATCTGGTGTCCCATGTGGATCCCGGGACACAGGACACAGATCCTGATCTCAGCTGGATACCGGGATCCAGGCACATGTCTGATTGTTGCATTACACCATTTTGAAGAGCAATTCGTGGATTTTTGTTTCCAACATGGTTTACACTTGTACGCTATATACACTCATCACCGCAGCAGGTGCTCAGGAAATGCTCATTTTCTTGCGAGGCACAGATAGGCTCGTTTTTTCAACCTCACAGATGAGTCGGAGTATGCTTCTTTGCTGTTATTTCGAGTCTCTCTTCTTATGACTTGTTTCGGTTCTTCCAGTTTATGGAAGTCATCTTGATATACCTTTGACTTGAGGCTTTTCCCTCCCCCAAAAAAATAAAGGATACCAGGTCGAGAAAGTCAGCGGGCCAGGCATGCCTTGTCTTCCGGCTGATGACGTCACGTTAAATGAGGTTTATGAAACGAGCTGATGACGAATTGTCGACTGAGGCGTCAATTGTCGTTGACGTTGGTGATGATCGGGCAACTGGTGGCTCCAGCAGGATGGGGGGGGGGGGGGGAGAGCCCCTTGTGATTGCATGGCTGCAACAACACTCTGATGACCATGTCATCAGTCGGAAGACGAGGCATGCTTGGCCCGCCCACTCTTTCGATCTGAACCCCCCCCCCCCCATCATTGATTTTTGCGTGGATACTTCAGGTAAAAAGTACGTCAGGATGATCTCCCAAACAAGCCATCATACGAAATATTCGAAAGATTGGCAAAGAAACGTTCTCCAACTCATCTATGATGTTGAAAAGGCGCGCCTCGCAAGAAAATGAGCACTTATTGAGCACGTGCTGCGGTGAAGAGTGTATATAGCGTACATAATGTATACCATGTTGAGAGTAAAATGTCCACGAATTGTTCTTCAAAATGGTGTATTGCAACAATGTATGTGATGCATATTTTTGGAATTCTTGAAGTTAAAAATGTACATTTTTCATTTCCATCCTGTACTTACTTCCTGGTGGGGAGCAGAGTTGCGAAGTCGATCGGTTTTCAGGTGACTCCGACTCAGACCATCCGGAGTCGACTCCGACTCCGACTCCGAAATCGACTCCGATCTTTAATTAGCTTAAGCTATTGTCAACAGGCTCAAGACGTAACCACCCGCAGCAAAATTTTCCCGTGTCAAGGTTGGAGCTCATTATTTGAAAATACAGCAGAACAAAATGGAATGGATAGACATTGTCTGGCCATAACCTTCGATTTTAAAGTTCCGGAAGTCCAAAAACTGAAATGTAAGAGGTCTTGTTCCCAGGTAGGCGTCGACAGAATTGTTTATGTTTGGGAGGAAAATTTGCCTGGGAGACGTTAACTTTCTAAGAAAAAAAACTTATCTATGAATAATAGAACTATATTTGACAAAACATCATATCAAGTTCAGGTTCGTCGGGGCGAACCTGACCCTGATCAGCCTACCCCATTTATCCGATCCTAACATTCTCTTGTATCGGTATCGATCTCAGGGGGCCACCAGCCGGAGGTTGGGGGGAGTTGTTTCCTCGCCTGCCCCCCCCCCCCCCCCGCTGTGGCGACGCCTATGCTTGTGACAACCCTACCATCCAGATGAATATTAAACAATAATTTAATGCTACATTTAATGAATGGGACGACGTTTGACTCGCCTGAACATGTTAAACGTCGGTTTAAACCGGACTTGTTTGCAAATTGATAAATGGTGATCGTTGCTTCAATCCCTTGGGGTGGAATTTTGGATGACTGTATCTGACGTCACACGCAAGGTTCTATTTCGCCTCCGGTGGAACACACCTATTTCGCCTCCGGTGGAACACACCTATTTTTCCTCCGGTGGAATACACCTATTTTTCCTCCGGTGGAACACACCTATTTCGCCTCCGGTGGAACACACCTGGTGATTTAAAATCATTGAATGGCAAGGGAATCGAAGCAAACAAATTGCAAGGGGTTTGGTTGTTTTAGTCATCGCCACCGGTCCACTAAAATGCACCTGAAAAAAATACTTTGCCCATGCGCTGCCCATTACTGACAGCCGGAGTCGGAGTCGGCAACGTTTTACCGACTCCGACCGAAATCACCGACTCCGAGACTCCGCAGCCCTGGTGGGGAGGGGGTCATTTCGACCATCTCAGATTTGTTTTGCTGTGATAGTTCAGAAACCATTGCAAGCAGTGCCATGAAACTTGACATTGCTATTCAATGATCCTGTATGCATTATCTGGCAAACTGTTGTCCTATGGTCAATGGTCATGTCAGGCCAGGTCACCAGGTCAAGACAAGTGTGATGTTACCTGGTGTCCTTGACCTTAGGTGAAATATTGTTTTTTACCTAATCCGATATCTAAGTTACTATTTAAAGAGCCTCTACGATATTTGAACCAACCAGTGACGGATCCAGGGGGGTCACGGGGGCCATGACCGCGCCATGGGGGCACCACCGGGCCGGGGCACCGGTGGGCATCACCAAAATAAAGGAAAAAATCCGCGCCGCTACGCGGCGCAAATCAATCAGTGTTCTTTTCCAGTACAAAAGGGTCTATAGACTACACACTAGCGGCCGCAGGGGGGGGGGGGAGGATATGGGGGCCATGGTCCCACCTTTGGCCTTAAGGGGGGGGGGGGGCAACATGTCTTTTGACACCACCTTTTGCTCCAGACATATTTCCTCGTGTTGACCCTGCATGCTGGTTCCAATAGCAACAATTAGTTCTCCAACCCGCTCAAAACCTCAAATTTTGGCGCCGCTTTGCGGCGCAATAATAGTTTATCGCATGCATACGATTTACTGCTCGTAAAAAACGGCTTCCAATCCCCCCCCCCCCCTGGTCACGAACCTCGACTTTCCTATTGGTCAATTCTTCATCAGCCGTCTGGGGCCGCCCTTGACTGTACAAATAATATATTTTAGCACCGTCAGGGGCACTTTAAATGATAGAAAGGGTACGACTGATATTGCAAATACCTATAGCCAACGTTGTCAATTAAAAACAGAATGCTGAAATAGGGATACCCTCAAAATATAGTGGACCAAATTCGTTGAGTTTTCAGATTTGGGTATAGGTAGGGGCACCACTGCAATTGATGACCGCCCCCCCCCCCCCCCCCTCCCTGAAGATTGTCTGGATCCGCCCCTGGAACCAACCACACCTCCAAAAAAGTTTAGGTTAGTGCCACCGACATAATTTTCTCGCCTGAGAACAAATTCAGAAAAAAATCCTTTCAAAAGATATTTGACCCGCGCCGTGCCGGGGGGGGGGGGCGTTTAGACGCCCCCCTAAGGTTTTTCGGAGATAGCAGAAAAATGGTGGCGCACAGCGCCGCTGTTTTTTGCACAGCTGTTCGGGCATCAATTAACCACATTATGTGCAATTCTTGACCTCGGATCATCTCAGGTCAGGTCACCAGGCCAGGTCACGTGATCCACCTCCAAAAAGTTTGCGGTCGTACCACAGCCACAGTTTTTGGCCGATCGGTTTCAAACTCACAGGATTTCATAAGGTCATAGGTACCTACAATTAAGACATCTAAGATTTTGTATATCGGTGACCTAGGTCGGGCCAATTTCGTGACCTCCCCATTATAAGTCAATGGGCAAATATTCAAATACTTCATTTTCCGAGAATACGCATGCTATCAGTCCAATTCCTTGCTCTGGGAGGCGCGTGCCGACGTCCAGAGAGAACGCCACCTCCTCGGAGTCCTCCCAGGGAGGTGGCCGCGGGGGGGGGGGAGTCGGGGACACTCTCGATGGGGGCCGTTAGACCCGCGCCGATCTAGGCTGTTAGGCCCTCGCTCCGCCAGCCACGAACCGACTTGAGCCGCTGGGCGGGGGACGCCTCTGCCACAGCGGGTCGCTGGCTGGCAGGGCCCGTGCTTTCGCGAGGAGTCGGGCGGCGAGGGCCGACTTCCTCGCCGACATAGGTGGTATCCCCGCCTCCGCGATGACGGCGTGTTTTCGGTGTGGATTTGACACATCCGGTGACGATTCTGGCCGCGGCACGGAGTCCCTCCCCGCTCGAGGATCTCCCCGTGGGTCCGGGCCGCCGCCGCATGTTCTATGGCCCCGCGCACATAGCCGGCCGCTGCCATGCGGAGCTGCCGCTCACCGAGGCCCCGACTCTGCCCGGCGAACAGCCGCAGCTGGGGCACTCCAGGACAGATCGACAAGCCAAAACTCCAAAGTAACACCACACATCTCACATCTCATATGTCGATATAAGTCCGTTATAGGGGTTATCTGGGGCGCCAAATCGCGCTGTGCAAGTTTCAGCTCGATTGGAGTTACGGCTGCCGAGTTATAGCCGCCGGCATTTTCTTGAGGTCACCTTGCATGACTTTTCCGATCAGCGAATAACTCCACAACAAATTATCCAATTCCTAGAAACCCATACATTTTCTGAATGGCAATGAAGTGAGGAACATCATCCCAGGCCCAGATTTTTTTTGTGGATTCTGATGAAATGACCCGTGACCTCTGGTGACCTGGCCTGACCTTGACACGAGTGCGGTGAAAATAATTTGGTTTTATATGTGTAACATAACGGGTGTGCACTTAATTTCTGGACAAAGTTCAATCTCCCATAACTCCGTTAATATAAAAGCTACGGAGCCAAAATTTTGCTTGAATAAGGCCCCATATGTATAGCACGTGCCTAACAAATTGCATGCTTATAGCATAATTTTGCATTCATCATGGAAGCCCTAACCAAGACGGCTGTGCGAAATTTAGTGGCGGAATTTGTGCAGAATCACCCAAATTTTCACAAATGCAAAGTTGTAGTCCATTTCCGTGAAATGGGGGTAGCGAGGTAAACTGTCTATGTCATCATGAGCAACCTTGAGGGAAGAGGCAATGTTGAACACAACAGCATCGGGAAATGACTTCGACCTGTGGTCAAGATGCCCCGTCAAAGAAGGCAGGCCCTCGTTCACACCGCCCGTAACCGCGTGAGCGTGTCCCTCCGTCACCTGGCCAGGCGCTTCGGGACATTCCCTAGCTACGTGAGGAAAATCCTCGCGGAGGAAGGCATTGGATACCGGAAGAGGACCAAGGCCCCAGCAGCCACTCCGGAACAGCTGCAGACGCAGAAACACGGATGCGCAGACTGGCGAGGGGCATGCTCAAATCTGCAGGCGAACTCGGCGTGGTTATGGACGATGGAAGTTATTTCACCTACGACGGCTCTGAAATGCCTGGTAACCAGGGTTTCTATGCTGGACGGGGAGGAGATGTGTCAGAAGATGTGGAAAATCGGCCCGCCGGCAAGTTCCCGCGGAAACTTCTGGTGTGGGTCGCCATATCTCCGCGTGGGGTCTCCAAGCCCGTCATCTGCCCCAGTCGGGCCAATGTCAATGTGGACGTCTACCGGGAGCAATGTCTTGAGAAGGTGCTCTTCCCGTATCTGACACACCATTACCCCCGTGGTGGATATGTGTTCTGGCCAGATCTCGCAGCCGCTCACTGCGCGCGTAAAACACTGGATCTCCTCGAGCGTGCGCACGTGCCATATGTCCCACGCGAAGAAAATCCCCCCAATGTCCCCCAGCTGAGGCCCATTGAGGATTTCTGGGGCTGGATGAAGCAGGAGGTGTACAAGGGAGGATGGAAAGCCCGAAGCGATCCAGATCTGAAGAAACGGATCCGCCGCTTGCTTCGCGAAATGGACCCGGAGGTGCCGCACAAGACGATGTCGCGGGTGGGAGAGCGCGTGCGGGCTGCAGGCCGTCACGGGGCCAGCAGCGACCTCCACTAGTGGCTGCAGTTAGTTGGTCAATGTGACTATGTACATGTCAAGTTTGGTCTGGATAGGTTGAAATACACAGAAGTTATGTGAGATTTAAATTTGTCCAGAAATTAAGTCCACACCCGTTATTCTTTGGTGAGTTGTCTTTGCACAGGAAACAAATTGGAGATGGGTATTTTCTATAAATGTACTTTTTAATTGCTCATAATAATGCGTTTTTTTCTCTTTTCACTAACAAAAATTAATGATTTATTGTCCCATGATGGCATTTATTGCGGTTTCTGTGTCACACGAAGGTTTCAGGTTGCAATATAAGCCACTTGAAGGTTAAGTTGGGTGCATTTATTGATGACTCAGATGCAATTGTTGCTCAGTGACCTTTGCAAGGTCAGCTGAGGTCATATGAGGTCACCAGCACTTGTTTTGCCAATATCTTTTGATATAATAAAGATAGAGACGTATGAATGATACCACTGTTTGTCTCGTCGAGTCGCGTCGCCCCATATGCAACATGACCAACCTGGGTCACCAAATGACCTTAGCTGAGGTCAAATTTCGAAGTTGACCTAACCAGGTCACCATAAATATGTTTCGAAGGGCCTTGACGAGACAAACACGATGGTGTTAAAATTATTGCTCTATGTTTAATAGATCAAAAGGTATTCACAAACAACTTTGTTTTACTAGCAACAACAAACAACTTCAAGTTGTTCGTGAATAACTTTGTATTGATTAAACATAGAGCAATAATGCTAACACCATCGTGTTTGTCTCGTCAAGGCACTTCGAAACATTAATGGTGACCTGGTTAGGTCAACTTCAAAATTTGACCTCAGTCAAGGTCATTTGGTGACCCAGGTAGGTCATGTTGCATATGGGGTGACGCGACTCGACCAGACAAACACATTGGTGTCATTCGCACGTCTCTATCTTTATTATATCAATTGATATTGGCAAAACAAGTGCTGGTGACCTCAGATGACCTCAGCTGACCTTGCAGAGGTCACTGAGCAACAGTTGCACCTGAGTCATCAAGAAATTCACCCAACTTAACCTTCAAGTGGCTTATATTACAACCTGAAACCTTTGTGTGACAGAAACCGCAATAAATGCCATCATGGGACAATGAATCGTATTGTTGTTGGTGAAAAGAGAAAAACGCATTATTATGAGCAATTAAAAAGTACATTTATAGAAAATACCAATCTCCAATTTGTTTTCCTGTGCAAAGACAACCTACCAAAGTATATATTACAAATATAAAGCAAAATTATTTCACCAGAGGTCACGGGTCATTTCATCAGAATCCACACAAAAAAAAACTGGGCCTGGAATGATGTTCCTCACTTCATTGCCATTCAGAAAATGTATGGGTTTCTAGGAATTGGATAATTTGAGGTGGAGTTGTTCGCTGATCGGCAAAGGTATGCAAGGTGACCTCACGAACATGCCGGCGGCTATAACTCGGCAGCCGTAACTCCAATCGAGCTGAAACTTGCACAGCGCGATTTGGCGCCCCAGATAACCCCTATAACGTACTTTCATCGAAATCGGAGATGTAAGGTGTTACCCCTTGTCGGTCTGTCCCGGAATGCTGGGGAGCCTCGGACGCACTATGTTACGCAGCCGGCGGCAATGAGGTCTGACTCTCAACTGCAGCTGGCGGTCCAGCGGCACCCCGAGTAGGTTGAGCGTGTCGCTCGCCGCTGCCTCCTGACCCCCACCATAACGGTGACGTCAGCGGTGTCGCGGTGCGACTGAGACAGTACCAGTACTCGGGTTTTCGCCGGTGATACCGTCATCTTCGAGCGGCGCGCCCAGTTCACCAGCGCGTCCGATGCCCGCTGCGCGCGCTCCTTCGCGACGTTGATGTCGCCGCCCATGCAGAGGGCCGCCGTGTCGTCCGCGTACATGTAAGCCGACACTTCCGGGACAGCGCGGAGGGCACCGACGATCGGGGCGGCCCACAACAGGAACAGAGACGGTGAGAGAACCCCGCCCTGTGGGAGGTCCGCTCTGAAGAGCCGTTGCTTGCTGGTCACGCCGTTGACCTCCACTCTGACGCGCCTGTCTGGGAGACACTGCCAGCCCTCCACTCGACAACAGGAACAGAGACGGGGAGAGAACCCCGCCCTGTGGGAGGCCCGCTCTGAAGAGCCGTCCCTTGCTGGTCACGCCGTTGACCTCCACTCTGACGCGCCTGTCTGGGAGACACTGCCAGCCCTCCACTTGACGAAGGTGCGCCGGAGGCCCCGCTCAAGGAGGCGAGCGCGGAGTAGTCGGTGGTCCAGTGGCATACGCCCTCGCCAAGTCGAAGGCGATGAGGACGTATCTATGCGCGGTCTCTCCGTCTGCGCGCACCCTGGCTGATCTTGGCTTCGGGCGGTTCCACCCATCCTGGACCTCCTGGCTCCTGCACCAGCCTGCCCGCTGCCGAAGTTGTCCTCGACGGACCTGCCGACGCGGAACCCCACCTGCTCGGGCGGGATGAGGCCGCGGCTCTCGGTGACGTAGCATGGATAAAGTAAGTATGGATAGGCATCATACGCGATTTAGCGACCACAGAGCGGTACTAGCTGTCGTTTTGTAGTACGGGAAACGCCCTACGACTGGGACGTTCCTACATATATGGGCACAAGTTACCAGGCATGATGTCCATCGGTGGAACCAACATGTCATAAGTGCTTGTGAGAGCTTACCGAATACATTTAAACGTAATTTGGTTCATACCACAATCACCGGAAGGCGAAAAACCATGCGACGGGGCGGCTGTCTGAGCTTTGCGGTCTACCACGGGGCGGGCGGTATACTAGCTGTCGTTTTCGTAGTACGGGAAACGGCAGCGGCTGTGCGTGGTCGCGGATAACAATAGAAAGTGGGCGGAGTTACCAGCTATCCATACTTGCTTTATCCATGGATGTAGGTTAGGCGGGCGAGAATCAGCCGCTCGGCGAGCCTACTAACGTGGCTTGTGATCACTATAGGCTTATAGCTGTCCACCCGCCTCTTGTCCTTGCCCGTCTTCGGGATGGGGATGACGGTCGCTTGGCGCCAATCCCTGGGACTAATCTCCCCTCAGCCAGGAGGCGTTGATAAGATGTAGTAAAGCTGTTCGCGCGGTGGGGCCATGGTGCCGCAGCATGTCGTTGGTGATGCGGTCGGGACCGGGAGCTTTCTTGAGCTGGAGCTGCTGAAGCTGCTGCGATAGCTCCGCCATAGAGAACCATGGCCCCCTAACTTTGTTGCCATTTTTTCTGAAATATTTTTTATTTTGCATAATGGGGAAAATTGAGATAGCAAAAGGTTCGCCAAGATGAGAAGAGCTCAAATCTGCAAAGAAATCCTGCCTAGGGGAGTTTGGTTTCTCTTCAGGCGAGATCGAAGTTTCACTGGCCCCCTCCCTTTTCATGACGTTCCTACGTCCACGGTGAACGTATGTATATGTATGTGTGCGCGTGTTTTTACTGTATGTCGTGTTTTATCCAGTGTTGCCTCCTGACTATGGTAAACCACCGAATCGAACAGATCAGGTTTGTTTCACAATGGAAACAATTCTAGAGAATAGTGTTATCCAATGTTCAACCAACTTTCGGTTATTTACTTTGACTAATATATTACATAGTATGAGGCTGTGGTTTTTATTGACTATTATACAATACAATACAATACACACCTGCAGGTCACCTAATAAACATGGGTGTGCAAAGGTTACCTCATTTTTTAAAGGTTGGCCATAAACCCGCCTCCGAGTGTCTCCCGAAAAATGTAACTGGGATAGCGGGTCAAGTTCTCTAGATAAATGTAAATGTGTTAACCCGCGATTTACTGGGGTAGTATGGGATATATTCCATGACGAGACTTACGGGGGGGGGGGGGGCTATCCCCCCCCTCTCTCTCGGATCTCCGGAACTACTGTACCGATTTTTAAAAAAAACTCAAACGTCATTCGATAGCCCTGGAAAATTTGTTGAGGGAAACTTAATATTGTTGACCTCGGAGTCACCGATGACGTCACAGGTCACGTAAAAGACAAAATGTTTGACCGTGTCATAAAGGTCTCGGTGGATGGAATTGTCGCGCAAAATTGCGATATTAAACGCATAAGCAGTCGATAAATCGGTACGATTCGTGTGTCTGACACTTTTAAGTACCATCCTAACTGTTGATGACCTTGGGTCAGGTCAAGGTCATCCGAGGTTACGAGGTTAAACTGCTGATTACGGTCATTAGGCGTTGTAACACATGTTGATGGGTTCGTGTTTCGTCTAGAAGGCGAAAAAAAATGACCTTGGAACATTGTTTGTTCTCTAGAAATAGAAGTAATAGCAAAAACGGAAATGCATTTTTTATGCGTGTGATGTAATGCTGTGTAATGCTGTGAATGCATGTAATGCTGTGAATGCATGTAATGCTGTGAGAGGTGGTCGATTTTTTTCTTTGAAAAGTCATAAATAAGTCAGTCATTTTTGACGATATCGACTTCAAATTTGGTACACATATTCACCGGACACATCTCGATCACATACCTATATTCCGGTCTTTGGTTAACTCTGATTTTTTTTAAATATTGTTTTTAAAAAAAGACTGGATTTCTCCAAATTTAGAATTTCAATAAAGCTCGAAAATCCGAGATAGCAGTTTGATAACCTAGCCTAACCTATTGGCTAATACCTAGCCTAGCCTAGCCTATTGCCAGCAATTTGATACATGACAATTTAATTTATCTTAAACATTGTACTTTTGAAAGCGTTTTCCGTAAACCCTTATTTTTCAACAAAAACCTCAGAACATGGCGTCACTCTGACGTCATTTCCCGGTTGACCTATCATAACCTCATCTTTTTCCTTTGGCCAACATGTGTAAAATTGATGTGAGAGAGCTGTCCTGCAAGTTACAGCAAGGTACTGCAAGTTTGGTGACGGTATTGGTTTAGGATATATTGCAAAATAACGGAAGGGGGCAAAAAATACCCCCAGTAACTCGCAGGTTAATGGGTTAACGGGTTAACTATCTACTAGTGTTATACCTATGTCGTTGAAAGCGTATTGACAAAAGAAATACGATGGTTTCAAAACCAGCGCTCTATCTTGATGAGATGAAAATAATCCACGAAAAACTGTTCGAAAATGTAAATGTGACCTTTGACGACCTGTGTAGTCTAACCCATTGACCTTGTCCAAAAATGGAGGCGACCTCATGCCAAGAGATAGTTTGATTGTTTCGATGCCTCTTTTGTTTCCAGCTATCATCATTCCCGGAATATTTGGCGGTTTCTCGGGCAGACTCAATAGGTTGTCAAGTTTAACCCTTCATCACCTCTTGTGTCCTCCGTATTGACCTGTCAAAAAAATGACTGAAGGAACTTCGATTTGTTTTATTCCAAGCTTTCGAACGATTTTCTTGTCTTCCTAACCCTTTTAGTTTTCGAGTTTGAGGGAGTCATTTTGCCTGCCCCCACCAGGGTGAAGTTGGCTCAGAGGCTGATTGGGGCGCGGGCGCTGTCTATCTGTTGCCCCGTGTCTGCCTGTCTGACCGAGCTGACCATCGTCAGCTGGTGAGCCTGTGTGTGCCCCCTGGTGACCGGCGCGTCCGCTGCCGGCAGATGGCGTCTACTTTGACGACCCAGCGCTGCCCGAGGGCTGGACGCGCAAGTGCGTGCAGCGCTCCACCGGCGCGTCGGCCGGAAAATGGGACGTCTACGTGTACAAGTAAGCAGCTCCTCCGGCAGCACTGCAGGGCGGGCGTCACAGTTTACAGCTACTCCGTGACGCAGACTTTGAAATCGTGCTACAGAAGACAACTTTTTGAAGCTTGCCGAAGGTCTTCGAGTTTCACGGATTGGAGGGCTTCCATAAGCAAATGCATAGCATGAGTTCAACAGTTTCCATAATGGTGGAACAAGTTATTTTCGTCAATTTTGTATTTCTGTTCGTATGACTTCGTGGTTCTCGATATCTTCGCCTTTGGTCACTAAAGTGTGTCAACTTTATTATCTGTCATTCTTGACAAACATTATGCCTAAGTGTTTGCGTGAATCGAGACAAGGTTTCCCTTTCAAACCTGTCCCATGATGGTTTCCAGCAACATGATCGTAGGCTATTTCGTTGTCTCGATGCAGGATATTATTGGCTGCATGTTATACACCATTCCCCCTTATTCAGTTGGCTAACGTGCGGCCTCTGCGACTCCTCAGCCCGATGGGTAAGAAGTTTCGATCGCAGAACGAGATGCGCAACTACCTGAAAGACATCGGCAGCGACCTGGACCCGACACGCTTCTGCTTCAACGCGCACGGCCAGGTGGGCATGCCTCAGACCCGCCGCGTACGTGACGGCGCCGCCAAGGTGCGCGTTCCGTCGCACAGCGCCAAAGTGCGCGTCGCCCAGGCTATTAAGCGCGCGCGTGGCCTGTCCGTCAAGACCAAGCTGAGGGCGCCGGCCGGCTCTGACGACGTGCACCAGAAGATCAAGCTGAAGTTTAACTTCGCGCGGCGGCGGTTGCAGCCTGCCGGCGGCCGCCAGCCCGGTGAGTCGAGACGGCCGCTGGCGAGCTGGGCCCGGGCCTGACACGTGACAGACGTGGGAGCCGACTGAGCGAGCGGTACAGCTGACGCCGGCGTGTGGCCGATTTATTTTACCACTTTATTGCCTGAGCGGGGTTCCCGAGTTGATCATGTGTCCGTCTGGATGCGGTGGTGATTGGAAAGGATAGCGTTTGATTGGAATCATTTGTGAGCGGTCTTCGCTTGTGCAATGAAATGGTCGAATTGGATTTCTTTTTGCGAGCTATGATATGTTAATACAGTGTTTTGTAGATATTTGCTGTTTGAGTTTGTATGCGTTTGAAAGGTTAGGTGTGGTGAGGGATGACCTTATACCAGTTTTGGTTTTATGTTCCTCCAGAAAATGATACGGTACCGTTTTGTATGCACTATTGTATTCTGACGATAGTTCTTCAGGTATGTGTGACAAAGCTAACGGCTAATTACGAAAAGAAGAAGAAAAAATGTATAAAGCCGACTGCTCTATATTGAAATTTCCGATTACGAATATACATCTAAATTTATCGCCTTCAACATTTTCATTTTTAGGCGTAGATCGAGTTGATCGAGTTTAAAAGCAGCTATTTTCAATTTTGCTGGTTAATCCCACTCGGTGATAACCACATGGAATGGTAGACCAGCTGGTTGGCGTGGGAGGTGGAGATGGACCAGCCCCGCGGCGGTCGGTGGCTGGTCCATCTGCTGCCGACTGGCGCCGTCCCCACTGACCGCGGCCGCTCGACTGGCGCCGTCCCCACTGACCGCCTGACCGCGGCCGCTCCCGGCCATCTGCCGGCAGCAGCCCTGGCCGGCCGACGGCGCTGGGTACCGCCCCGCTCCCCCTACAAACTGATGCAGGAGACCTACTACCACGAGCCGTGGAAGATGCTGATCGGCACCATCTTGCTGAACAGGACCACCGGTGAGCGTCCCGGCGCTGCTCACGGGATGTAAGGAGGAGGTCTCCTCGGCCGCCTCATGCAGGCACTCAGGCGGGAGACATTTTTCTTTAGATATCACATGGTAAGGCATAAACAATCAGAGAGAGAAAAAATGATGGCGTCAGAATTACCTTCTTGTCCCTTGGACGCTTTGCCACTCGGGGTTGTTCATTTCTCCAGATAACATGACGTCTTTGAAATTGTAAATAAGTCGTCTTCCTCTTCAGAATTATCCTTGTGTGTTTTGCGGATTGCATTGACGCCTCAGCCTGTGGTCTGATCGGGCGATCTGACCACTGTCGCCATTCCGGCCCGACCTGACTGCGCGCCGCTCTGTCCAGGGCGCCAGGCGCTACCCCTGCTGGAGACGTTCTTCGAGAGGTGGCCGACCGCCGAGGCCGCGCGCGACGCAGACGAAACGGACGTCATCGAGCTTCTCAGGCCGCTCGGGCTGGCCGAGAGGCGCTCCCAGTGCATCATACGGTTCTCAGGTGAGACCGACCAAGAGGCGCTCCCAGTGCATTTCAGGTTCTCAGGTGAGACCGGCCAAGAGTCGCTCCCAGTGCATCATACGGTTCTCAGGTGAGACCGGCCGAGAGGCGCTCCCAGTGCATCATACGGTTCTCAGGTGAGACCGACCAAGAGGCGCTCCCAGTGCATCATACGGTTCTCAGGTGAGACCGGCCGAGAGGCGCTCCCAGTGCATCATACGGTTCTCAGGTGAGACCGACCGGGAGTCGCTCCCAGTGCATCATACGGTTCTCAGGTGAAACCGACCAAGAGGCGCTCCCAGTGCATCATACGGTTCTCAGGTGAAACCGGCCGAGAGGCGCTCCCAGTGCATTTCAGGTTCTCAGGTGAGACCGGCCAAGAGTCGCTCCCAGTGCATCATACGGTTCTCAGGTGAGACCGGCCGGGAGGCGCTCCCAGTGCAGCATACGGTTCTCAGGTGAGACCGGCCGGGAGTCGCTCCCAGTACATCATACGGTTCTCAGGTGAGACCGACCAAGAGGCGCTCCCAGTGCATCATACGGTTCTCAGGTGAGACCGGCCAAGAGGCGCTCCCAGTGCATTTCAGGTTCTCAGGTGAGACCGACCAAGAGGCGCTCCCAGTGCATTTCAGGTTCTCAGGTGAGACCGGCCGAGAGGCGCTCCCAGTGCATCATACGGTTGATGACGATTTGGGCTTTAGGGCGCCACAACTCCTGGGTGAGACGGCGCCCGTGCGTCATTTAGCCGAAAGTCGGGAGAGCAGAGCTTGTTACAGACGCCGAAAGCGAGCCCCAGTCACCGCTGAAGGTAAAAAGTAAACATTAGAGAAAATGTTTGTTTTTTCTTCTCATGGAACCGAGCTGACCAGGGAGATGTACTCGAAGCACCGAAATAAATGGAAATATCGGTCGTTGCAAATGTCGATAGCCCACTTGTAGTGTTACAAACCCGGCCCATAGAACATGTATGGGCTTTGCTGAAATCCCGTATGTATGCTGGAGGCGTTGAAGCTGATAATATGAGGAGTCAGCTGATTACTCGGCGGATCAGCGGGAGCTAAGGAAGATGAGTGAATATAACTGTCAAAGCTTGTAGCGTCCGGTCAGAACCAATAGCTGTCAAGCTACGGAGGTGGCTATTTTGTTTTTAGAGATATTAAAGTTGAAAATTGACAAATAAGCTTAACTTGGCTGGTCTCACGATGTCTGTGACGTCTCATTTGGGAAATTCAAGCCAATCAAGTTTGTCTCTCACCCTTTGCTGCGTCGTTGCTATAGTTGGCGTAGCTCTCCCGGCGCTGTGTTACCTAGTCGACGGTGCACCAGAGCCGAAATTACTACCATGTACCTGTCATTCTTTGTGTTGCGCTGAGTCACGACGTATCCCCGTTCCAGACGAGTTCGTCTCAAAGTCGTGGCACTACCCGAACGAGCTGTACGGCATCGGCAAGTACGGCAACGACTCGTACCGCATCTTCTGCCTGGACGAGTGGAAACAGGTGCGGCCGCACGACCACAAGCTGAACCTCTACCACAACTGGCTGTGGACCAACCACAAGGCGCTGGGGCTGCCATGAGCCGGCGTCTGGGCGCCGCCGGTGGCAAGGCTGGCGTGGGTGGCGCGGCAACGGGTAGCTACAGCGTTTTTTATCTTTCTTTGCATTGTGCACGCCAGCTGAGATCAATGTTTGTACCACCTGATTATCACACGTCATCTGTGTACCCTGCTATCCCATTATCACGTCATCTGTGCACCCTGATATCGCGCTTCAGCCGCCGCACAGACGCAGAGTCCGAGTCAGTCGGGAAATATATTGCACCACGCTCTCATTTCATTTCTATCACTGGCCCGTCAGCGGCGCGGGCGCGTCACACCACATGCGCGACACGCCGCCGTGCCGTCCAGACATGACGATGACTACGGGAGGGCACCTCCGATGCGTTTAAGTGAACACACATGCGCCCGCCACAGCCAGTCTCCAGCAGCGCCGGCCGGGCACCCGGGGTCCGGCCCGGCGCCGCGTCTTTCCACAGTTCACAGGTAACACCTGTCTGACCAACAGCTCACACGTCCCTGAAACTACATTGGATTGGTGGACTTCTCAGCCGAACCCAGCTCAGCCGAACTCAGCCGAACGGTCACCACTTCGTATCACATTCCTTCGTAAGCGGGTCTCCGTATTTTACATTTTGAACGTTTATTGCATTTTGCTACGCTTCTCGGTTCCTCTTTAATTATTGTTTGTTTGTTGGGGCTTAAGGGCGCGACGACTGCATGGTCAATTTGCGCCCATTCCTCTTTAATTACCCTTGGATTTGTTAGCAAGCTATCTCTGCGCGCAGCAGTGTTTCGGCACACATAGTTAACTTGAGACCAATACGAAGAATTCTGAGTATGCCTAAAAAGTTGTAAACGACCTATTTTCGTGAGAGCCGCGCTATTCATTGGTTTGGCTGGGATCAGTTTCCGGCCGCTGTTGCTGCTGCTGCTGCGTCCCTAATCGTCGTCGGTGAGCAGCCGGTGAACGGAGCGGTAGTAACTGGAGAGAAGCTGCCGGCGCAGCTGGTCCCGGTTCAGCCAGCGGTAGTCGGTCACCTCCGCGGCCGGCTCCACCGCTCCGCCGGCCAGCACCGCCTTGTAGAAGAACACCTGCCGGTGGTCACAGAGCAGTTACAGTCACTGGCCATGGTGTGGGACGCAGGCAGCATGTGGCGCAGCACCAACCGACGGCGAGCCAAAGAAGCCACCAGATGATGATGGATAAACTGCGCCGGGTGGCCGATACAGCTCGGTGCGGTAACCGAGCCGAGCGACGCCACTCACAACTCACACTCACAACAAATACCGGGCGGCTGGAACACATGTTAATACCGTGCGGCTGGAACACATGTTAATACCGTGCGGCTGGAACACATGTTAATACCGTGCGGCTGGAACACATGTTAATACCGTGCGGCTGGAACACATGTTAATACCGTGCGGCTGGAACACATGTTAATACCGTGCGGCTGGAACACATGTTAATACCGTGCGGCTGGAACACATGTTAATACCGTGCGGCTGGAACACATGTTAATACCGTGCGGCTGGAACACATGTTAATACCGTGCGGCTGGAACACATGTTAATACCGTGCGGCTGGAACACATGTTAATACCGTGCGGCTGGAACACATGTTAATACCGTGCGGCTGGAACACATGTTAATACCGTGCGGCTGGAACACATGTTAATACCGTGCGGCTGGAACACATGTTAATACCGTGCGGCTGGAACACATGTTAATACCGTGCGGCTGGAACACATGTTAATACCGTGCGGCTGGAACACATGTTAATACCGTGCGGCTGGAACACATGTTAATACCGGGCGGCTGGAACACATGTTAATACCGGGCGGCTGGAACACATGCTAACCCGCGCACTGCAGGGGCTTTGCGCCGAACACGAACTGCAGGGGGGGTTGTACCCCCCTCCCTGATATCTCGAAAACTACGCTACGTAGCGAAAAGAGGAAAACGGCATTTGATAGCTTGATACATGACGTTCTATCGAAAGTATTTCAGTATTGTTTTAGGTCAGGTCAAAATTGAGGTCACAAGAGGTCATCAAAGGTCAAATTTTCCATTTTTTTCTCCTGTTTTAGGACATCGCTCCAGAAATTCCCATATATCTCAGAAACTATGCTAGTTAGAAATAAACGGAAAAAAGCAAACGCCAGCCAGTGAAATTTACAATCGCTGAGGTGTCCTCAAATTTGATCTTAGGTCAACAGTTGAGGCTCCAGAGGTCAAAAAAGAAAAAAATGACGTTTTTTTTTGCTAAATCGTTTTTCGCTATTAACTTTTTATGTAATAAAGATAACGGAAAACTGTTACCGTCATTGTGTTTATCTTGTTAAGGCGCTTTAAATGATATACATGGTGACCTTGTTAAGTTAACTTAAGAAATGTGACCTCAGGTCAAGGTCAAGTGGTGACCCAAGTAGGGCATGTTGCATATGGGAAGACGTGTCTTGACGAGACAAACACATTGATGCCTGTTTTACTTCTCTATCTTCATTATGTCGGGAGTTATTGACAAAAAAGTGATGGTGACCTCACATGACCTTAAATGACCCAATAGGGGTCACGGAACAAAACTTACACTTGGATCATCAATAATATCCTATAATAACATGATCCAGAAGTAATTGGACTAATATCATGCATATCATTAGCATTTGTATATTTCCCCATTGACTTATTATGGGGAGGTTACGAAATTGACCTGACCTTAGGTCACCGATATCAAAATTCCGAGATAAACGAATTGTAAGTATGTATGCCCTCATGACATCCTGTAAGTTTCAAACTGATCGGTGAAGAACTCTGGCTTTGGCACAACTGCAAACATTTTTGGAGGTGGGTCACTTGACCTGGTCTGGTGACCTGACCTGAGATGACCCTAGGATTTTTTTCTTCAAAGTGTGCGCAATTGATGTCCTGACAGGTGTGCGAAAACCCGGCGGCGCTGCGCGCCGCCGTTTTTTTCGCTATCTTTGAAAAACCTGAGGGGGGGGGGGGGCGGAAATCACCCCCCCCCCCCCCCTGCAGTGCGTGGGTTAATACCGTGCGGCTGGAACACATGTTATGGTGCCGCTAACGCATGCAATAAGTACGGCTCGCTCAGGACGGGAGATTTTCAGGAGCGTACCTTGCCGCCGATGGCGCCCGACTCGCGCCGGAGCGACTTTGGGTACTTGTACTTGTAGTAGCCCCAGGGCGCGTTGCCAAGAAACCGCGCCAGTATGTTGGGTCCAACCACCGTGCGCAAAGTGCGCTCAGCCGTCTACAAGGTAGGTCACAGCGGGTCAGGTCACGGGGACATGAACAGCAGGTCAGGTCACCCGTCACAGGGACAGGAACAGCATGTCAGGTCACAAGGACAGGAACAGCAGGTCGGGTCACAGGGACATGAACATCAGGTCAGGTCACAGACAGGAAAAACAGGTCAGGTCACAGGGACAGGAACAGCAGGTCACATGGACAGGAACGTCAGGTCACAGGGACATGCACATCAGGTTAGGTCACGGGGACATGAACAGCATGTCAGGTCACGGGGACATGAACAGCAGGTCAGGTAACAGGGACAGAACCATCAGGTCAGGTCACATGGACAGGAACATCAGGTCAGGTCACAGGGACAGGAACAGCAGGTCAGGTCACAGGGACATGAACATCAGGCCACAGGGACAGGAACAACAGGTCAGGTCACAGGGACAGGAACAGCAGGTCACGGACAGGAACAGCAGGTCACGGACAGGAACAGCAGGTCACAGGGACAGGAACGTCAGGTCGGATCACATGGACAGGAACAGCAGGTCGGGTGACAGGGACAGGAACAGCAGGCCAGGTGACAGGAACAGCACAGGGACAGGAACAGCAGGTCGGATAACGGACAGAAACATCAGGTCAGGTCAGGGATAGGAACAGCAAGTCAGGTCACAGGGACAGGAACGGCAGGTCGGGTCAGGGATAGGGACAGCAGGTCAGGTCACAAGGACAGGAACAGCAGGCCAGGTGACAGGAACAGCTCAGGTCACAGGGACAGGAACAGCAGGTCGGGTCACAGGGACAGAAACAGCAGATCAGGTCACGAGGATAGGAACAAAAGGTCAGGCCACGGAGAATGTGCCCATTTTCCTGATCCACTTACCCCTGCTGGGTTTGCCCCTGCTGTGGCAAAAATAAATGTAGAAACATAGCAAAGCTGCCCCATATTCAGTCCTAGTCGGTTCTCAGAAAATAAAACCGCGTGAGCTACTTCTTTTGCAAACAGGGTCAGTTTCTACTAGAGGTGGCAAAACGTGGACCCGAGAACCCGGTCTGGACCCAGTTGGTCCCAGACTGGGTCCCGCCAAATAATACCGGGTACAGACTGGGTCCAACTTATGTTTCATGCTGGTTGCACGCAAGTAGGAACACTGATACGCAGGTTTATTTGTGCTGAGGCCAATATGAACTGTATGTATTTGCAACTACAATATTTGTGTACTTGCACTAGAGTGCAGATTTGTCAATATTAGTTGCGACTTGCGAGACAACATTTTGCTAGTTGGGTCCGCTGGGTCCAAACTTGCCTTGCACCGGGTATAACTGGGTCCATTTGTCACCTTTTGGGACCGGGTCGGGTCTGGGTCCTAAGAAATTATCAACTTTTGCCACCTCTAGTTTCTACCCAGGGCCCTATGATTGCTTTGGAGCTCGGGTGCGGAGTGGAAGATTCTGGCCAAAAATAAACAAAGAGCGGAAAATTAAATCCCAAAGAACTTATGTACTAGGCTTTATCAACATCAAATTACCCACTCACCAGAATTAGTTATTACTTATGCCAATTCTTACTGGGGCATTCCATGGCAAATCGACAAGGGTTTGACATCGTCATGTCACCAATTTTGACCAAAATTGGTACATAGGGTAATCTGGGGGCGCTAAAACTAGCTGTGAATGTTGTACTGCAATCCAAGCAGTGGTTCCGGAGATATTGCCTCAGGCATTTTTCCAAGGTCACGGTGCAGGTTAATCTTTGTCAGCCCATACGGCGAGGAATTTATGAAGCAATATATATGTATTATATGTAACTAGAATGTCATTGAGCTGTGTTATATAACATGGTAGTGTTGCTTTTTTAAATTTAATAAAATGTTGGAATTTTTCGAAATTTTATAACTTTTTGGATACCCTTTCTCAAACGTGTTTCCAGTTTTTCACTATGTTATTCTTACGTGTAAGGACGTGTCAATTAAGTGGGGGGGGGGGGGGAAATGATATACTTGCCTCCAAATATCTCAAATTTTGTCATTTTACATGCATTTGGTCATTTTATTGTTTGGTAGGGTAAACGTCATTGTGTTGTTCTCATCAAGACGCGTTGAATGATATGCAGTATGATATTTACCCCGACATTTGGTGACCTTGACCTAAATTTTCAAAATTATCATTTGATGTATTGTTAACACGCCATTAACTGGGGGGGGGGGGGGGGGCGTTTAACGCCCCCTGATGAACTGTCGTAATAGTTCAAAACCCAACAGCGCTATGAACGTGAAACTTCGGGGACCTGCTTCTACATCGATTTGACGTCTTCTGTGAAAAAAAGCAATTTCGTTGAAAAAATAGTTATAGCGAATTTAGTGACGTCACTACTCCATTTATATCACCATTTGTGACTGACTTATGGCATCTAAAGTATGGGTAACTCATGACGTCATATTTTGCAATTGCGTTTTTTTTTGCTTTTATCGACCAGATACAGACAAATAAATGCCACCACTGTATTTCTGAGACAAAACTGGTCTAGAAACATGACTTTTTTATTTATATTTATCAATTAAAAATTTTGACCTTCAGTGACCTGAACTTGACCTAAACTTGACATTAACTTCACGTAAATGAAGTCAGGTGGTAAAATGACTCACTATCGAATTATACGTGGAAACTAACCCATACAACATGTGTTGCACGACTTTCGTAGATATTAGTGTAGATATAGTGACTTTTGTGACCTGACCTGACCTTGGCCAACAATCTCACTTTAGCCCATGCGGCATGTGTATCATACCTTTTTAGCCCATGCGGCATGTGTATCATACCTTTGTCAGCACTTTGGGGTGCTTATGGTTGTAATCGATGGCTTTGAATGGAAAGTATGACCCATAAACTCAAATACGTCGATTTTGACCTTTGACCTGACCGTGACCTGAAATTTGACCTCACTTCCCCATCCAGTCAATGGTGTTCTGCTGAGACACCAGTCAATGCCGGGTTAAGTTTTGTTTTATAACCAAGCCAATTGTGTTTCCAATTGTTGACTATATTATTTTAAGTGTAACGAAGTGTCGTTCAAACCGAAAAATATAATTGATGGTTATTTGTCTCCAAATATACCAAAGGTTGTACATGCTGTTTGTGAGGGAAAAAATCAACACCGCCATGTTATAGAACAGCTCATTGCCATTCAAATTACATATAATAAAATTAATTCCCCGCCATATGGGCTGACAAAGACTGACCTGCACCGTGACCTTGGGAAAAATGTCTGAGGCAATATCTCCGGAATCACTGCTTGGATTGCAGTAATAAACTTTCACAATCTCGCTTTAGCGCACAAGATACCATATACCCTATATACCAATTTTGGTCAAAATCGGTGACATGACGGTGTCATTTTGATTTTGGTGTCGATTTGTCGTGGACCTAAAATTCAAAATTATTGTATTTATTGTTAACCCGCCATTGACGGGGGGGGGGGGGGGGCTTTGCCCACCTGCCTTTCCCTCCACAGGCTGTCCCTATCATTACATCCATAAATCAGTAACAGGGTTTCAATTATCCAATGCATTTTAAAAATAAGTGTAGAAAATCCACAGTACACAGTTTTACTAGGGAAGAATGACAAAATAGTATCCATAGGATGTCGTTTTCCACCCAAATTTCCCAATCCTAAGACAATGTTGGGGCATTCCACGACAAAACGAAAAAAAAATTCTTCCAAATTTGACACCAGACCATTTTTTGTTTTGGATGAAAATGGGTGTATAGGGTAATCTTATGCGTCACAATCGTCCTCATCAGGTCACTCGTTTTTGCGTTATAGCCTCGGACATTTTGAAGTAACTAAGCAAGGCTAACTTGGATGAGTTGTAACTCGTACTCTCTTGATTGCAGATCCCAAAAACATGTACATTGTTCACATGACCAAGACATGACAAATGTTTTGGCATCTCATTTTGTCCAACAACAAAAAAAAATTGTGACGTCATGATTTTGTGATCTATTTTTGGGTCATTTTTGGTTACCCCTAGCGCCTTGATAGTTGAAACAATATTTTGACGTCAAAAACATCTTCGATCAATTAGCTTTCAGTTAAAATAAAATGGATGTGGTTCTTTTATAAATATTTTATTTTATAATTTCAAAGATTATAATTGCATGATAATTGGGAGCAGATTCTGCTCCCTGCGAAGAGTACTACACTACAGAACTCATTAACCATTTTAAATATCACATTCATCAAGTAATGACTCCAATTTCAACAGAAACTCGAAAACATGGTTCTGGACAATGTTAAGCCATTTGCTTGAAATCCATCCAAGTTATAGGGTTAAAACCCTTTAAACACGTTCACAGTCAAATTGTCACAACCTTGTTCGGTCTCCTTCCTACGCCCCTGGAATGTTTTTCGCTTTTAATAGTACAAATAATGTAATACACAGTCAAAACGTTTGCGACTAGCCCTGAGTCTCTAGGCTGTATATGTAGGGCAGGGAGCAGAATGTGCTCATACTTATCATGCAATTTTGACGTCAAAATATTTTCGACTTTCAATGCGCTAGGGGTAACCAAAATTACCAAAAATAGATAACCAAATCATGACGTCACAAAATAAAAAAAATTGACAAAATGAGATAGCCAAAAATATTTCGTCATATCTTTGTCATTTTAACAATATACCGTTTTGGGAACTACAATCGATAGTGTACGAGTTACAGCTCATCAAGTTAGCCTTGCTCAGTGAACTTTCACAAATCCCCGAGGCGATATCTGACAACACGTGACCTGAGAGGATTGTGGCAGTCGTTTTCTACGCATCAGATTACCCTATACACCCATTTTGATCTAAATCAAAAATGGTCGGGTGTCAGGCACTGCACTGGTCGTTTGGTCGTGGAATGCCCCCCGTTACTGCATGAACACCAGTCGAATCCATCGCTCAATTTCCAACACAGTTTGCCCTAATCTCGACGCCAGTTCGCCTCACCCCGACCCCCACACCCCACCACCGACCCCCACACCCCCACCACCACCGACCCCCACACCCCCCACCGACCCCCACACCCCACCACCGACCCCACACCCCACCACCGACCCCCACACCCACCCAACCACCGACCCCCCCCCCACCCAACACCGAACCCCCCCCCCCCCACCACCGACCCCCCCCCCCCACCACCGACCCCCCCCCCCCCCCCCCACCACCGACCACCCCACAACCCCACCACCGACCCCCACACCCCCACCACCCACCCCCACACCCACCACCGACCCACCACACACCCACCCGACACGACCCCCACACCCCAACCACCTCCCCCCACACCCACCACCCACCACCGACCCCCACACCACACTACCGACCCCCCTCCCCCCACCGACCATCCCCCCCCCCACCACCACCGACCCCCACACCCCACCACCGACCCCCCCCCCCCCCCCACCACGACCCCCCCCCCCCCCCACCGACCACCGACCACCCCCCCCCCCCCACCACCGACTCCCACACCCCACCACTGACCCCCACACCCACACCCCACCACCGACCCCACACCCCACCAGTGTCCCAAAATTTGTCGATTTGGTTGGGAAATGACACTCAAATGTGAATAATTTTCCACCCTCACTCCCCATTTTAGGAGTGAATTTTCCACCCCCAAAATTATGAATAATTCTAAAATCATTGACACTATCAAATTATTGATTCTGACATAAATATTGGCTAAAAAATACATGATTTCAACGAAAACTACTGCTTTTCATATTCAAATTAAGAAATCAATACTGTATCATTTCCTCCCCCCTCCCTCCTCCTCCTCCTCCTCCTCCTCCTCCCTCTCCTCCTCCTCCTCCTCCTACTCCTACTCCTACTCCTACTCCTACTCCTACTCCTACTCCTACTCCTACTCCTACTCCTACTCCTACTCCTACTCCTACTCCTATCCTACTCCTACTCCTACCTACCCTACTCCTACTCCTACTCCTACTCCTACTCCTACTCTACTCCTACTCCTACTCCTACTCCTACTCCTACTCCTACTCCTCCTCCTCCTCCTCCTCCTCCTCCTCCTCCTCCTCCTCCTCCTCCTCCTCCTCCTCCTCCTCCTCCTCCTCCTCCTCCTCCTCACTCCTCCTCCTCCTCCTCCTCCTCCTCCTCCTCCTCCTCCCCCCCCGAGTGCCTGTGCCGCTACGTCGCACCTGTCGCATCGTCTCGCCGGGCATGTGTCGGCCCCTGCGGCATCATCCACTTCGCTCCGTCTCCGAGCGCTGCTGCACCACCAGTACCAGGCTGGCGGACAGCTGCCTCTCCAGGGAGCGAAGGTCGCCGGCCCGGTCCGCCTCTGTAAACACACACACACACGCACACGCACGCGCACGCGCACGCGCACGCACACGCACACGCACACGCACACGCACACGCACACGCACACGCACACGCACACGCACACGCACACGCACACACACACACACACACACACACACACACACACACACACACACACACACACACACACATCGTCAGTAGCCTGCCACTCCTGCCTACAGTACAATGCAAGGCATTCCACTATATCGCTTCCCCATTCAACAGCCATCCAAACTCACGCCAGCCCCACACGAGTACCAGCTGACCACCTCCCACCCTCCCACCTCACGAGTACCAGCAAGTACCAGCTACCACACACGAGTACCACACGAGTACCAGCACCCCGCCGTCATTACCAGCTGAGCAGTCCCACTTCCCACCTCAGCCGCCCCCCCCCCGCGCCACCGTTACCAGCTCACCAGTCCCACCTCAGCACCCCCTCCCCCCGCCATTACCAGCTGATCAGTCCCACCTCCCATCTCAGCACCCCCCCCCCCCCCCCCCCCGCCCGCCGCGTTACCAGCTCACCAGTCCCACCTCAGCACCCCCCTCCCCCGCCATTACCAGCTGATCAGTCCCACCTCCCATCTCAGCACCCCCCCCCCCCCCCCCCCTCCGCCGCCGTTACCAGCTGACCAGTCCCACCTCCCATCTCAGCAGCAGCACCCGCCCCCCCCCCCTCCCGCGCCGCCATTACCAGCTGACCAGTCCCACCTCAGCATCCCCCTCCCCCGCCGCCATGCCCACCTGTGACGGTCGGTGCCGGGTTGAAGCCGGCAAGCTCCTCGTTACAGGCGTCCTCAAAGTCGGCGGCCGTCTGCATGCTGGCCGCCTCCACCAGGTCCGGATCGTCGCCCTCGGAGACACGCAGCGCCTCGGCCGTGGCCCTGTCGACGCGCAGCTCGACACTTAGCACGTCTTAGAAGATGGGAAGGTTTCTTCTGACACCAAAACACACAAAGCACACAAACTTGCGTTGTTGGGAGTTGAATTTGTGCAGTATAGATCATTAATTACAGGGAGAATGTAACGATTCCAGGGCTCCTACGAATCAATGAATAGGTATTCAACCTGCATCGAGCTTCATGCTCGATGCAGGGGTCCAACCATGGGTCCAATCTAACAATCAAACCGTACCGCCGCTCAGGGTAACAATCAAACCGTACCGTCGCTCAGGGTAAGTATCAAACCGTACCGTCGTCAGGGTAACTATCAAACCGTACCGTCGCTCAGGGTAACTATCAAACCGTACCGTCGCTCAGGGTAACTATCAAACCCCCCGTACCGTCCGCTCAGGGTAACTTATCAAACC
>JAXIVJ010007560.1:0-60124 GCA_036785665.1 Chirona hameri
AGGTGGTCACGTGTAGGAGGGCAGGGCAGGGTCCGGTGGTGAGGTGGTCACGTGTCGGAGGGCAGGGCAGGGTCCGGTGGTGAGGTGGTCACTTGTCGGAGGGCAGGGCAGGGCAGGGTCCGGTGGTGAGGTGGTCACGTGTCGAAGGGCAGGGCAGCGGTCCGGTGGTGAGGTGGTCACTTGTCGGAGGGAAGGCAGGGGTCCGGTGGTGAGGTGATCACTTGCCGGAGGGCAGGGCAGGGCAGGGGTCCGGTGGTGAGGTGGTCACGTGTCGGAGGGCAGGGCAGTGGTCCGGTGGTGAGGTGGTCACTTGTCGGAGGGCAAGGCAGGGGTCCGGTGGTGAGGTGGTCACGTGTCGGAGGGCAGGGCAGGGGTCCGGTGGTGAGGTGGTCACGTGTCGGAAGGCAGGGCAGGGGTCCGGTGGTGAGGTGGTCACTTGTCGGAGGGTAGGGCAGGGCAGGGCAGGGGTCCGGTGGTTAGGTGGTCACGTGTCGGAGGGCAGGGCAGGGGTCCGGTGGTGAGGTGGTCACGTGTAGGAGGGCAGGGCAGGGCAGGGGTCCGGTGGTGAGGTTGTCACGTGTCGGAGGGCAGGGCAGGGGTCCAGTGGTGAGGTGGTCACGTGTAGGAGGGCAGGGCAGGGCAGGGTCCGGTGGTGAGGTGGTCACGTGTCAGAGGGCAGGGCAGGGGTCCGGTGGTGAGGTGGTCACTTGTCGGAGGGTAGGGCAGGGCAGGGGTCCGGTGGTGAGGTGGTCACTTGTCGGAGGGCAGGGCAGTGGTCCGTTGGTGAGGTGGTCATGTGTCGGAGGGCAGGGCAGGGGTCCGGTGGTGAGGTGGTCACGTGTCAGAAGGCAGGGCAGGGGTCCGGTGGTGAGGTGGTCACTTGTCGGAGGGCAGGGCAGGGGTCAGGTGGTTAGGTGGTCACGTGTCGGAGGGCAGGGCAAGGCAGGGGTCCGGTGGTGAGGTGGTCACTTGTTGGAGGGCAGAGCAGGGGTCCGGTGGTTAGGTGGTCACGTTTCGGAGGGCAGGGCAGGGGTCCGATGGTGAGGTGGTCACGTGTCGGAGGGCAGGGCAGGGGTCCGTTGGTAAGGTGGTCACGTGTCGGAGGGCAGGGAAGGGGTCCAGTGGTGAGGTGGTCACGTGTAGGAGGGCAGGGCAGGGCAGGGGTCCGGTGGTGAGGTGGTCACGTGTCGGAGGGCAGGGCAGGGGTCCGGTGGTGAGGTGGTCACTTGTCGGAGGGCAGGGCAGGGGTCCGTTGGTGAGGTGGTCATGTGTCGGAGGGCAGGGCAGGGGTCCGGTGGTGAGGTGGTCACGTGTCGGAGGGCAGGGCAGGGGTCCGTTGGTGAGGTGGTCACGTGTCGGAGGGCAGGGCAGGGGTCCGGTGGTGAGGTGGTCACGTGTAGGAGGGCAGGGCAGGGCAGGGGTCCGGTGGTGAGGTGGTCACGTGTCGGAGGGCAGGGCAGGGCAGAGGTCCGGTGGTGAGGTGGTCACGTGTCGGAGGGTAGGGCAGGGGTCCGGTGGTGAGGTGGTCACGTGTCGGAGGGCAGGGCAGGGCAGGGGTCCGGTGGTGAGGTGGTCACGTGTCGGAGGGCAGGGCAGGGGTCCGGTGGTGAGGTGGTCACGTGTCGGAGGGCAGGGCAGGGGTCCGGTGGTGAGATGGTCACGTGTCGGAGGGCAGGGCAGGTGTCCGGTGGTGAGGTGGTCACTTGTCGGAGGGCAGGGAAGGGGCCGGTGGTGAGGTGGTCACTTGTTGGAGGGCAGGGCAGAGGTCCGGTGGTGAGGTGGTCACTTGTTGGAGGGCAGGGCAGGGTCCGGTGGTGAGGTGGTCACGTGTCGGAGGGCAGGGCAGGGCAGGGGTCCGGTGGTGAGGTGGTCACGTGTCGGAAGGCAGGGCAGGGGTCCGGTAGTGAGGTGGTCATTTGTCGGAGGGCAGTGCAGGGCAGGGTCCGGTGGTGAGGTGGTCACGTGTCGGAGGGCAGGGCAGGGGTCCGGTGGTGAGGTGGTCACTTGTCGGAAGGCAGGGCAAGGCAGAGGTCCGGTGGTTAGGTGGTCACGTGTCGGAGGGCAGGGCAGGGGTCCGGTATTGAGGTGGTCACGTGTCGGAGGGCAGGGCAGGGGTCCGGTGGTTAGGTGGTCACGTGTCGGAGGGCAGGGCAGGGGTCCGGTGGTGAGGTGGTCACGTGTCGGAGGACAGGGCAGGGGTCCGGTGGTGAGGTGGTCACGTGTCGAGGGCAGGGCAGGGCAGGGGTCCGGTGGTTAGGTGGTCACGTGTCGGAGGGCAGGGCAGGGGTCCGGTGGTGAGGTGGTCACGTGTTGGAGGACAGGGCAGGGGTTTGGTGGTGAGGTGGTCACGTGTCGGAGGGCAGGGCAGGGCAGGGGTCCGGTGGTGAGGTGGTCACGTGTAGGAGGGCAGGTACGAGCAGGGGTCCGGTGGTGAGGTGGTCACGTGTCGGAGGGCAGGGCAGGGCAGGGCAGGGCAGGGTCCGGTGGTGAGGTGGTCACGTGTCGGAAGGCAGGGCAGGGGTCCGGTGGTGAGGTGGTCACGTGTAGGAGGGCAGGGCAGGGGTCCGGTGGTGAGGTGGTCACGTGTCGGAGGGCAGGGCAGGGGTCCGGTGGTGAGGTGGTCACGTGTCGGAGGGCAGGGCAGGGGTCCGGTGGTGAGGTGGTCACGTGTAGGAGGGCAGGTAAGAGCAGGGGTCCGGTGGTGAGGTGGTCACGTGTCGGAGGACAGGGCAGGGGTCCAGTGGTGAGGTGGTCACGTGTCGGAGGGCAGGGCAGGGCAGGTGTCCGGTGGTGAGGTGGTCACGTGTCGGAGGGCAGGGCAGGGGTCCGGTGGTGAGGTGGTCACGTGTAGGAGGCCAAGGCAGGGGTCAAGTGGTGAGGTGGTCACGTGTCGGAGGGCAGGGCAGGGGTCTGGGGGTGAGGTGGTCACGTGTCGGAGGGCAGGGCAGGGGTCCGGTGGTGAGGTGGTCACGTGTAGGAGGGCAAGGCAGGGGTCCGGTGGTGAGGTGATCAATTGCCGGAGGGCAGGGCAGGGCAGGGGTCTGGTGGTGAGGTGGTCACGTGTCGGAGGGCAGGGCAGGGGTCCGGTGGTGAGGTGGTCACTTGTCGGAGGGCAGGGCAGGGGTCCGGTGGTGAGGTGGTCACTTGTCGGAGGGCAGGGCAGGAGTCCGGTGGTGAGGTGGTCACTTATCGGAGGGCAGGGCAGGGGTCCGGTGGTGAGGTGGTCACGTGTCGGAGGGCAGGGTAGGGCAGGGTCCGGTGGTGAGGTGGTCACGTGTCGGAGGGCAGGGCAGGGTCCGGTGGTGAGGTGGTCACTTGTCGGAGGGCAGGGCAGGGCAGGGCAGGGGTCCGGTGGTGAGGTGGTCACGTGTCGGAGGGCAGGGCAGGGGTCCGGTGGTGAGGTGGTCACGTGTCAGAGGGCAGGGCAGGGGTCCGGTGGTGAGGTGGTCACGTGTAGGAGGGCAGGTAAGAGCAGGGGTCCGGTGGTGAGGTGGTCACGTGTCGGAGGACAGGGCAAGGGTCCAGTGGTGAGGTGGTCACGCGTCGGAGGGCAGGGCAGGGCAGGGGTCCGGTGGTGAGGTGGTCACGTGTCGGAGGGCAGGGCAGGGGTCCGGTGGTGAGGTGGTCACTTGTCGGAGGGCAGGGCAGGGGTCCGGTGGTGAGGTGGTCACTTGTCGGAGGGCAGGGCAGGAGTCCGGTGGTGAGGTGGTCACTTATCGGAGGGCAGGGCAGGGTCCGGTGGTGAGGTGGTCACGTGTCGGAGGGCAGGGTAGGGCAGGGTCCGGTGGTGAAGTGGTCACGTGTCGGAGGGCAGGGCAGGGACCGGTGGTGAGGTGTTCACGTGTCGGAGGGCAGGGCAGGGTCCGGTGGTGAGGTGGTCACTTGTCGGAGGGCAGGGCAGGGCAGGGGTCCGGTGGTGAGGTGGTCACGTGTCGGAGGGCAGGGCAGCGGTCCGGTGGTGAGGTGGCCACTTGTCGGAGGGCAAGGCAGGGGTCCGGTGGTGAGGTGATCACTTGCCGGAGGGCAGGGCAGGGCAGGGGTCCGGTGGTGAGGTGGTCACGTGTCGGAGGGCAGGGCAGCGGTCCGGTGGTGAGGTGGTCACTTGTCGGAGGGCAGGGCAGGGGTCCGGTGGTGAGGTGGTCACGTGTCGGAGGGCAGGGCAGGGGTCCGGTGGTGAGGTGGTCACGTGTCGGAGGGCAGGGCAGGGCAGGGGCCCGGTGGTGAGGTGGTCACGTGTCGGAGGGCAGGGCAGGGGTCCGGTGGTGAGGTGGTCACGTGTCGGAGGGCAGGGCAGGGCAGGGGTCCGGTGGTGAGGTGGTCACGTGTCGGAAGGCAGGGCAGGGGTTCGGTGGTGAGGTGGTCACGTGTAGGAGGGCAGGGCAGGGCAGGGGTCCGGTGGTGAGGTGGTCACGTGTCGGAGGGCAGGGCAGGGGTCCGGTGGTGAGGTGGTCACGTGTCGGGGGGCAGGGCAGGGCAGGGGCCCGGTGGTGAGGTGGTCACGTGTAGGAGGGCAGGGCAGGGGTCCGGTGGTGAGGTGGTCACGTGTCGGAGGGCAGGGCAGGGCAGGGGTCCGGTGGTTAGGTGGTCACGTGTCGGAGGGCAGGGCAGGGGTCCGGTGGTGAGGTGGTCACGTGTCGGAGGGCAGGGCAGGGGTCCGGTGGTGAGGTGGTCACGTGTAGGAGGGCAGGGCAGGGCAGGGGTCCGGTGGGGAGGTGGTCACGTGTCAGAAGGCAGGGCAGGGGTCCGTTGGTGAGGTGGTCACGTGTCGGAGGGCAGGGCAGGGCAGGTGTCCGGTGGGGAGGTGGTCACGTGTCGGAGGGCAGGGCAGGGGTCCGGTGGGGAGGTGGTCACGTGTCGGAGGGCAGGGCAGGGCAGGGGTCCGGTGGTTAGGTGGTCACGTGTCGGAGGGCAGGGCAGTGGTCCGGTGGTGAGGTGGTCACGTGTCGGAGGGCAGGGCAGGGCAGGGGTCCGGTGGTTAGGTGGTCACGTGTCGGAGGGCAGGGCAGGGGTCCGGTGGTGAGGTGGTCACGTGTCGGAGGGCAGGGCAGGGGTCCGGTGGTGAGGTGGTCACGTGTCGGAGGGCAGGGCAGGGGTCCGGTGGTGAGGTGGTCACGTGTAGGAAGGCAGGGCAGGGCAGGGGTCCGGTGGTGAGGTGGTCACGTGTCAGAAGGCAGGGCAGGGGTCCGTTGGTGAGGTGGTCACGTGTCGGAGGGCAGGGCAGGGCAGGGGTCCGGTGGGGAGGTGGTCACGTGTCGGAGGGCAGGGCATGGGTCCGGTGGTGAGGTGGTCACGTGTCGGAAGGCAGGGCAGGGGTCCGGTGGTGAGGTGGTCACGTGTCGGAGGGCAGGGCAGGGGTCAGGTGGTGAGATGGTCACGTGTCGGAGGGCAGGGCAGGGGTCCGGTGGTGAGGTGGTCATGTGTTGGAGGGCAGGGCAGGGGTCCGGTGGTGAGGTGGTCACGTTTCGGAAGGCAGGGCAGGGGTCCGGTGGTGAGGTGGTCACTTGTCGGAGGGCAGGGCAGGGCAGGGCAGGGGTCCGGTGGTTAGGTGGTCACGTGTCGGAGGGCAGGGCAGGGGTCCGGTGGTGAAGTGGTCACGTGTCGGAGGGCAGGGCAGGGTCCGGTGGTGAGGTGGTCACGTTTCGGAGGGCAGGGCAGGGGTCCGGTGGTGAAGTGGTCACGTGTCGGAGGGCAGGGCAGGGTCCGGTGGTGAGGTGGTCACGTGTAGGAGGGCAGGACAGGGCAGGGGTCCGGTGGTGAGGTGGTCACGTGTCGGAGGGCAGGGCAGGGTAGGGGTCCGGTGGTGAGGTGGTCACGTGTCGGAGGGCAGGGCAGGGGTCCATTGGTGAGGTGGTCACGTGTCGGAGGGCAGGGCAGGGGTCCGTTGGTGAGGTGGTCACGTGTCGGAGGGCAGGGCAGGGGTCCGGTGGTGAGGTGGTCACGTGTAGGAGGGCAGGGCAGGGCAGGGGTCCGGTGGTGAGGTGGTCACGTGTCGGAGGGCAGGGCAGGGAAGACGTCCGGTGGTGAGGTGGTCACGTGTCGGAGGGCAGGGCAGGGCAGGGGCCTGGTGGTGAGGTGGTCACGTGTCGGAGGGCAGGGCAGGGGTCCGGTGGTGAGGTGGTCACGTGTAGGAGGGCAGGGCAGGGGTCCGGTGGTGAGGTGGTCACGTGTCGGAGGGCAGGGCAGGGCAGGGGTCCAGTGGTGAGGTGGTCACGTGTAGGAGGGCAGGGCAGGGCAGGGGTCCGGTGGTGAGGTGGTCACGTGTCGGAGGGCAGGGCAGGGTTCCGGTGGTGAGGTGGTCACTTGTCGGAGGGCAGGGCAGGGGTCCGTTGGTGAGGTGGTCATGTGTCGGAGGGCAGGGCAGGGGTCCGGTGGTGAGGTGGTCACGTGTCGGAAGGCAGGGCAGGGGTCCGGTGGTGAGGTGGTCACGTGTCGGAGGGCAGGGCAGGGCAGGGGTCCAGTGGTGAGGTGGTCACGTGTAGGAGGGCAGGGCAGGGCAGGGGTCCGGTGGTGAGGTGGTCACGTGTCGGAGGGCAGGGCAGGGTTCCGGTGGTGAGGTGGTCATGTGTCGGAGGGCAGGGCAGGGGTCCGGTGGTGAGGTGGTCACTTGTCGGAGGGCAGGGCAGGGTTCCGGTGGTGAGGTGGTCACTTGTCGGAGGGCAGGGCAGGGGTCCGGTGGTGAGGTGGTCACTTGTCGGAGGGCAGGGCAGGGGTCCGGTGGTGAGGTGGTCACGTGTCGGAGGGCAGGGCAGGGTTCCGGTGGTGAGGTGGTCACTTGTCGGAGGGCAGGGCAGGGGTCTGTTGGTGAGGTGGTCATGTGTCGGAGGGCAGGGCAGGGGTCCGGTGGTGAGGTGGTCACGTGTCGGAAGGCAGGGCAGGGGTCCGGTGGTGAGGTGGCCACTTGTCGGAGGGGAGGGCAGGGCAGGGCAGGGGTCCGGTGTTGAGGTGGTCACGTGTCGGAGGGCAGGGCAGGGTTCCGGTGGTGAGGTGGTCACTTGTCGGAGGGCAGGGCAGGGGTCTGTTGGTGAGGTGGTCATGTGTCGGAGGGCAGGGCAGGGTCCGGTGGTGAGGTGGTCACGTGTCGGAGGGCAGGGTAGGGCAGGGTCCGGTGGTGAGGTGGTCAGGTGTAGGAGGGCAGGGCAGGGCAGGCGTACGGTGGTGAGGTGGTCACGTGTCGGAGGGCAGGGCAGGGAAGGGGTCCAGTGGTGAGGTGGTCACGTGTAGGAGGGCAGGGCAGGGCAGGGGTACGGTGGTGAGGTGGTCACGTGTCGGAGGGCAGGGCATGGCAGGGGTCTGTGGTGAGGTGGTCACGCGTAGAAGGGCAGGGCAGGGCAGTTTTCCGGCGGTGAGGTGGTCACGTGTCGGAGGGCAGGGCAGGGGTCCGGTGGTGAGGTGGTCACGTGTCGGAAGGCAGGGCAGGGGTCCGGTGGTGAGGTGGTCACTTGTCGGAGGGCAGGGCAGGGCAGGGCAGGGGTCCGGTGGTTAGGTGGTCACGTGTCGGAGGGCAGGGCAGGGGTCCGGTGGTGAGGTGGTCACGTGTAGGAGGGCAGGGCAGGGCAGGGGTCCGGTGGTGAGGTGGTCACGTGTCAGAGGGCAGGGCAGGGGTCCAGTCGTGAGGTGGTCACGTGTAGGAGGGCAGGGCAGGGGTCCGGTGGTGAGGTGGTCACGTGTCGGAGGGCAGGGCAGGGGTCCGGTGGTGAGGTGGTCACTTGTCGGAGGGCAGGGCAGGGCAGGGGTCCGGTGGTGAGGTGGTCACTTATCGGAGGGCAGGGCAGGGGTCCGTTGGTGAGGTGGTCATGTGTCGGAGGGCAGGGCAGGGGTCCGGTGGTGAGGTGGTCACGTGTCAGAAGGCAGGGCAGGGGTCCGGTGGTGAGGTGGTCACTTGTCGGAGGGCAGGGCAGGGCAGGGCAGGGGTCCGGTGGTTAGGTGGTCACGTGTCGGAGGGCAGGGCAAGGCAGGGGTCCGGTGGTGAGGTGGTCACTTGTCGGAGGGCAGGGCAGGGCAGGGGTCCGGTGGTGAGGTGGTCACTTATCGGAGGGCAGGGCAGGGGTCCGTTGGTGAGGTGGTCATGTGTCGGAGGGCAGGGCAGGGGTCCGGTGGTGAGGTGGTCACGTGTCAGAAGGCAGGGCAGGGGTCCGGTGGTGAGGTGGTCACATGTCGGAGGGCAGGGCAGGGGTCCGGTGGGGAGGTGGTCACGTGTCGGAGGGCAGGGCAGGGCAGGGGTCCGGTGGTTAGGTGGTCACGTGTCGGAGGGCAGGGCAGTGGTCCGGTGGTGAGGTGGTCACGTGTCGGAGGGCAGGGCAGGGCAGGGGTCCGGTGGTTAGGTGGTCACGTGTCGGAGGGCAGGGCAGGGGTCCGGTGGTGAGGTGGTCACGTGTCGGAGGGCAGGGCAGGGGTCCGGTGGTGAGGTGGTCACGTGTCGGAGGGCAGGGCAGGGGTCCGGTGGTGAGGTGGTCACGTGTAGGAAGGCAGGGCAGGGCAGGGGTCCGGTGGTGAGGTGGTCACGTGTCAGAAGGCAGGGCAGGGGTCCGTTGGTGAGGTGGTCACGTGTCGGAGGGCAGGGCAGGGCAGGGGTCCGGTGGGGAGGTGGTCACGTGTCGGAGGGCAGGGCATGGGTCCGGTGGTGAGGTGGTCACGTGTCGGAAGGCAGGGCAGGGGTCCGGTGGTGAGGTGGTCACGTGTCGGAGGGCAGGGCAGGGGTCAGGTGGTGAGATGGTCACGTGTCGGAGGGCAGGGCAGGGGTCCGGTGGTGAGGTGGTCATGTGTTGGAGGGCAGGGCAGGGGTCCGGTGGTGAGGTGGTCACGTTTCGGAAGGCAGGGCAGGGGTCCGGTGGTGAGGTGGTCACTTGTCGGAGGGCAGGGCAGGGCAGGGCAGGGGTCCGGTGGTTAGGTGGTCACGTGTCGGAGGGCAGGGCAGGGGTCCGGTGGTGAAGTGGTCACGTGTCGGAGGGCAGGGCAGGGTCCGGTGGTGAGGTGGTCACGTTTCGGAGGGCAGGGCAGGGGTCCGGTGGTGAAGTGGTCACGTGTCGGAGGGCAGGGCAGGGTCCGGTGGTGAGGTGGTCACGTGTAGGAGGGCAGGACAGGGCAGGGGTCCGGTGGTGAGGTGGTCACGTGTCGGAGGGCAGGGCAGGGTAGGGGTCCGGTGGTGAGGTGGTCACGTGTCGGAGGGCAGGGCAGGGGTCCATTGGTGAGGTGGTCACGTGTCGGAGGGCAGGGCAGGGGTCCGTTGGTGAGGTGGTCACGTGTCGGAGGGCAGGGCAGGGGTCCGGTGGTGAGGTGGTCACGTGTAGGAGGGCAGGGCAGGGCAGGGGTCCGGTGGTGAGGTGGTCACGTGTCGGAGGGCAGGGCAGGGAAGACGTCCGGTGGTGAGGTGGTCACGTGTCGGAGGGCAGGGCAGGGCAGGGGCCTGGTGGTGAGGTGGTCACGTGTCGGAGGGCAGGGCAGGGGTCCGGTGGTGAGGTGGTCACGTGTAGGAGGGCAGGGCAGGGGTCCGGTGGTGAGGTGGTCACGTGTCGGAGGGCAGGGCAGGGCAGGGGTCCAGTGGTGAGGTGGTCACGTGTAGGAGGGCAGGGCAGGGCAGGGGTCCGGTGGTGAGGTGGTCACGTGTCGGAGGGCAGGGCAGGGTTCCGGTGGTGAGGTGGTCACTTGTCGGAGGGCAGGGCAGGGGTCCGTTGGTGAGGTGGTCATGTGTCGGAGGGCAGGGCAGGGGTCCGGTGGTGAGGTGGTCACGTGTCGGAAGGCAGGGCAGGGGTCCGGTGGTGAGGTGGTCACGTGTCGGAGGGCAGGGCAGGGCAGGGGTCCAGTGGTGAGGTGGTCACGTGTAGGAGGGCAGGGCAGGGCAGGGGTCCGGTGGTGAGGTGGTCACGTGTCGGAGGGCAGGGCAGGGTTCCGGTGGTGAGGTGGTCATGTGTCGGAGGGCAGGGCAGGGGTCCGGTGGTGAGGTGGTCACTTGTCGGAGGGCAGGGCAGGGTTCCGGTGGTGAGGTGGTCACTTGTCGGAGGGCAGGGCAGGGGTCCGGTGGTGAGGTGGTCACTTGTCGGAGGGCAGGGCAGGGGTCCGGTGGTGAGGTGGTCACGTGTCGGAGGGCAGGGCAGGGTTCCGGTGGTGAGGTGGTCACTTGTCGGAGGGCAGGGCAGGGGTCTGTTGGTGAGGTGGTCATGTGTCGGAGGGCAGGGCAGGGGTCCGGTGGTGAGGTGGTCACGTGTCGGAAGGCAGGGCAGGGGTCCGGTGGTGAGGTGGCCACTTGTCGGAGGGGAGGGCAGGGCAGGGCAGGGGTCCGGTGTTGAGGTGGTCACGTGTCGGAGGGCAGGGCAGGGTTCCGGTGGTGAGGTGGTCACTTGTCGGAGGGCAGGGCAGGGGTCTGTTGGTGAGGTGGTCATGTGTCGGAGGGCAGGGCAGGGTCCGGTGGTGAGGTGGTCACGTGTCGGAGGGCAGGGTAGGGCAGGGTCCGGTGGTGAGGTGGTCAGGTGTAGGAGGGCAGGGCAGGGCAGGGGTACGGTGGTGAGGTGGTCACGTGTCGGAGGGCAGGGCAGGGAAGGGGTCCAGTGGTGAGGTGGTCACGTGTAGGAGGGCAGGGCAGGGCAGGGGTACGGTGGTGAGGTGGTCACGTGTCGGAGGGCAGGGCATGGCAGGGGTCTGTGGTGAGGTGGTCACGCGTAGAAGGGCAGGGCAGGGCAGTTTTCCGGCGGTGAGGTGGTCACGTGTCGGAGGGCAGGGCAGGGGTCCGGTGGTGAGGTGGTCACGTGTCGGAAGGCAGGGCAGGGGTCCGGTGGTGAGGTGGTCACTTGTCGGAGGGCAGGGCAGGGCAGGGCAGGGGTCCGGTGGTTAGGTGGTCACGTGTCGGAGGGCAGGGCAGGGGTCCGGTGGTGAGGTGGTCACGTGTAGGAGGGCAGGGCAGGGCAGGGGTCCGGTGGTGAGGTGGTCACGTGTCAGAGGGCAGGGCAGGGGTCCAGTCGTGAGGTGGTCACGTGTAGGAGGGCAGGGCAGGGCAGGGTCCGGTGGTGAGGTGGTCACGTGTCGGAGGGCAGGGCAGGGGTCCGGTGGTGAGGTGGTCACTTGTCGGAGGGCAGGGCAGGGCAGGGGTCCGGTGGTGAGGTGGTCACTTATCGGAGGGCAGGGCAGGGGTCCGTTGGTGAGGTGGTCATGTGTCGGAGGGCAGGGCAGGGGTCCGGTGGTGAGGTGGTCACGTGTCAGAAGGCAGGGCAGGGGTCCGGTGGTGAGGTGGTCACTTGTCGGAGGGCAGGGCAGGGCAGGGCAGGGGTCCGGTGGTTAGGTGGTCACGTGTCGGAGGGCAGGGCAAGGCAGGGGTCCGGTGGTGAGGTGGTCACTTGTCGGAGGGCAGGGCAGGGCAGGGGTCCGGTGGTGAGGTGGTCACTTATCGGAGGGCAGGGCAGGGGTCCGTTGGTGAGGTGGTCATGTGTCGGAGGGCAGGGCAGGGGTCCGGTGGTGAGGTGGTCACGTGTCAGAAGGCAGGGCAGGGGTCCGGTGGTGAGGTGGTCACATGTCGGAGGGCAGGGAAGGGGTCCAGTGGTGAGGTGGTCACGTGTAGGAGGGCAGGGCAGGGCAGGGGTCCGGTGGTGAGGTGGTCACGTGTCGGAGGGCAGGGCAGGGGTCCGGTGGTGAGGTGGTCACTTGTCGGAGGGCAGGGCAGGGGTCCGTTGGTGAGGTGGTCATGTGTCGGAGGGCAGGGCAGGGGTCCGGTGGTGAGGTGGTCACGTGTCGGAGTGCAGGGCAGGGGTCCGTTGGTAAGGTGGTCACGTGTCGGAGGGCAGGGCAGGGGTCCGGTGGTGAGGTGGTCACGTGTCGGAGGGCAGGGCAGGGCAGGGGTCTGGTGGTGAGGTGGTCACGTGTCGGAGGGCAGGGCAGGGCAGGGGTCCGGTGGTGAGGTGGTCACGTGTCGGAGGGCAGGGCAGGGGTCCGGTGGTGAAGTGGTCACGTGTAGGAGGGCAGGTAAGAGCAGGGGTCCGGTGGTGAGGTGGTCACGTGTCGGAGGGCAGGGCAGGGCAGGGTCCGGTGGTGAGGTGGTCACGTTTCAGAAGGCAGGGCAGGGGTCCGGTGGTGAGGTGGTCACGTGTAGGAGGGCAGGGCAGGGTCCGGTGGTGAGGTGGTCACGTGTCGGAGGGCAGGGCAGGGTCCGGTGGTGAGGTGGTCACTTGTCGGAGGGCAGGGCAGGGCAGGGTCCGGTGGTGAGGTGGTCACGTGTCGAAGGGCAGGGCAGCGGTCCGGTGGTGAGGTGGTCACTTGTCGGAGGGAAGGCAGGGGTCCGGTGGTGAGGTGATCACTTGCCGGAGGGCAGGGCAGGGCAGGGGTCCGGTGGTGAGGTGGTCACGTGTCGGAGGGCAGGGCAGTGGTCCGGTGGTGAGGTGGTCACTTGTCGGAGGGCAAGGCAGGGGTCCGGTGGTGAGGTGGTCACGTGTCGGAGGGCAGGGCAGGGGTCCGGTGGTGAGGTGGTCACGTGTCGGAAGGCAGGGCAGGGGTCCGGTGGTGAGGTGGTCACTTGTCGGAGGGTAGGGCAGGGCAGGGCAGGGGTCCGGTGGTTAGGTGGTCACGTGTCGGAGGGCAGGGCAGGGGTCCGGTGGTGAGGTGGTCACGTGTAGGAGGGCAGGGCAGGGCAGGGGTCCGGTGGTGAGGTTGTCACGTGTCGGAGGGCAGGGCAGGGGTCCAGTGGTGAGGTGGTCACGTGTAGGAGGGCAGGGCAGGGCAGGGTCCGGTGGTGAGGTGGTCACGTGTCAGAGGGCAGGGCAGGGGTCCGGTGGTGAGGTGGTCACGTGTCGGAGGGCAGGGCAGGGGTCAGGTGGTGAGATGGTCACGTGTCGGAGGGCAGGGCAGGGGTCCGGTGGTGAGGTGGTCATGTGTTGGAGGGCAGGGCAGGGGTCCGGTGGTGAGGTGGTCACGTTTCGGAAGGCAGGGCAGGGGTCCGGTGGTGAGGTGGTCACTTGTCGGAGGGCAGGGCAGGGCAGGGCAGGGGTCCGGTGGTTAGGTGGTCACGTGTCGGAGGGCAGGGCAGGGGTCCGGTGGTGAAGTGGTCACGTGTCGGAGGGCAGGGCAGGGTCCGGTGGTGAGGTGGTCACGTTTCGGAGGGCAGGGCAGGGGTCCGGTGGTGAAGTGGTCACGTGTCGGAGGGCAGGGCAGGGTCCGGTGGTGAGGTGGTCACGTGTAGGAGGGCAGGACAGGGCAGGGGTCCGGTGGTGAGGTGGTCACGTGTCGGAGGGCAGGGCAGGGTAGGGGTCCGGTGGTGAGGTGGTCACGTGTCGGAGGGCAGGGCAGGGGTCCATTGGTGAGGTGGTCACGTGTCGGAGGGCAGGGCAGGGGTCCGTTGGTGAGGTGGTCACGTGTCGGAGGGCAGGGCAGGGGTCCGGTGGTGAGGTGGTCACGTGTAGGAGGGCAGGGCAGGGCAGGGGTCCGGTGGTGAGGTGGTCACGTGTCGGAGGGCAGGGCAGGGAAGACGTCCGGTGGTGAGGTGGTCACGTGTCGGAGGGCAGGGCAGGGCAGGGGCCTGGTGGTGAGGTGGTCACGTGTCGGAGGGCAGGGCAGGGGTCCGGTGGTGAGGTGGTCACGTGTAGGAGGGCAGGGCAGGGGTCCGGTGGTGAGGTGGTCACGTGTCGGAGGGCAGGGCAGGGCAGGGGTCCAGTGGTGAGGTGGTCACGTGTAGGAGGGCAGGGCAGGGCAGGGGTCCGGTGGTGAGGTGGTCACGTGTCGGAGGGCAGGGCAGGGTTCCGGTGGTGAGGTGGTCACTTGTCGGAGGGCAGGGCAGGGGTCCGTTGGTGAGGTGGTCATGTGTCGGAGGGCAGGGCAGGGGTCCGGTGGTGAGGTGGTCACGTGTCGGAAGGCAGGGCAGGGGTCCGGTGGTGAGGTGGTCACGTGTCGGAGGGCAGGGCAGGGCAGGGGTCCAGTGGTGAGGTGGTCACGTGTAGGAGGGCAGGGCAGGGCAGGGGTCCGGTGGTGAGGTGGTCACGTGTCGGAGGGCAGGGCAGGGTTCCGGTGGTGAGGTGGTCATGTGTCGGAGGGCAGGGCAGGGGTCCGGTGGTGAGGTGGTCACTTGTCGGAGGGCAGGGCAGGGTTCCGGTGGTGAGGTGGTCACTTGTCGGAGGGCAGGGCAGGGGTCCGGTGGTGAGGTGGTCACTTGTCGGAGGGCAGGGCAGGGGTCCGGTGGTGAGGTGGTCACGTGTCGGAGGGCAGGGCAGGGTTCCGGTGGTGAGGTGGTCACTTGTCGGAGGGCAGGGCAGGGGTCTGTTGGTGAGGTGGTCATGTGTCGGAGGGCAGGGCAGGGGTCCGGTGGTGAGGTGGTCACGTGTCGGAAGGCAGGGCAGGGGTCCGGTGGTGAGGTGGCCACTTGTCGGAGGGGAGGGCAGGGCAGGGCAGGGGTCCGGTGTTGAGGTGGTCACGTGTCGGAGGGCAGGGCAGGGTTCCGGTGGTGAGGTGGTCACTTGTCGGAGGGCAGGGCAGGGGTCTGTTGGTGAGGTGGTCATGTGTCGGAGGGCAGGGCAGGGTCCGGTGGTGAGGTGGTCACGTGTCGGAGGGCAGGGTAGGGCAGGGTCCGGTGGTGAGGTGGTCAGGTGTAGGAGGGCAGGGCAGGGCAGGCGTACGGTGGTGAGGTGGTCACGTGTAGGAGGGCAGGGCAGGGCAGGGGTACGGTGGTGAGGTGGTCACGTGTCGGAGGGCAGGGCATGGCAGGGGTCTGTGGTGAGGTGGTCACGCGTAGAAGGGCAGGGCAGGGCAGTTTTCCGGCGGTGAGGTGGTCACGTGTCGGAGGGCAGGGCAGGGGTCCGGTGGTGAGGTGGTCACGTGTCGGAAGGCAGGGCAGGGGTCCGGTGGTGAGGTGGTCACTTGTCGGAGGGCAGGGCAGGGCAGGGCAGGGGTCCGGTGGTTAGGTGGTCACGTGTCGGAGGGCAGGGCAGGGGTCCGGTGGTGAGGTGGTCACGTGTAGGAGGGCAGGGCAGGGCAGGGGTCCGGTGGTGAGGTGGTCACGTGTCAGAGGGCAGGGCAGGGGTCCAGTCGTGAGGTGGTCACGTGTAGGAGGGCAGGGCAGGGCAGGGTCCGGTGGTGAGGTGGTCACGTGTCGGAGGGCAGGGCAGGGGTCCGGTGGTGAGGTGGTCACTTGTCGGAGGGCAGGGCAGGGCAGGGGTCCGGTGGTGAGGTGGTCACTTATCGGAGGGCAGGGCAGGGGTCCGTTGGTGAGGTGGTCATGTGTCGGAGGGCAGGGCAGGGGTCCGGTGGTGAGGTGGTCACGTGTCAGAAGGCAGGGCAGGGGTCCGGTGGTGAGGTGGTCACTTGTCGGAGGGCAGGGCAGGGCAGGGCAGGGGTCCGGTGGTTAGGTGGTCACGTGTCGGAGGGCAGGGCAAGGCAGGGGTCCGGTGGTGAGGTGGTCACTTGTCGGAGGGCAGGGCAGGGCAGGGGTCCGGTGGTGAGGTGGTCACTTATCGGAGGGCAGGGCAGGGGTCCGTTGGTGAGGTGGTCATGTGTCGGAGGGCAGGGCAGGGGTCCGGTGGTGAGGTGGTCACGTGTCAGAAGGCAGGGCAGGGGTCCGGTGGTGAGGTGGTCACATGTCGGAGGGCAGGGAAGGGGTCCAGTGGTGAGGTGGTCACGTGTAGGAGGGCAGGGCAGGGCAGGGGTCCGGTGGTGAGGTGGTCACGTGTCGGAGGGCAGGGCAGGGGTCCGGTGGTGAGGTGGTCACTTGTCGGAGGGCAGGGCAGGGGTCCGTTGGTGAGGTGGTCATGTGTCGGAGGGCAGGGCAGGGGTCCGGTGGTGAGGTGGTCACGTGTCGGAGTGCAGGGCAGGGGTCCGTTGGTAAGGTGGTCACGTGTCGGAGGGCAGGGCAGGGGTCCGGTGGTGAGGTGGTCACGTGTCGGAGGGCAGGGCAGGGCAGGGGTCTGGTGGTGAGGTGGTCACGTGTCGGAGGGCAGGGCAGGGCAGGGGTCCGGTGGTGAGGTGGTCACGTGTCGGAGGGCAGGGCAGGGGTCTGGTGGTGAAGTGGTCACGTGTAGGAGGGCAGGTAAGAGCAGGGGTCCGGTGGTGAGGTGGTCACGTGTCGGAGGGCAGGGCAGGGCAGGGTCCGGTGGTGAGGTGGTCACGTTTCAGAAGGCAGGGCAGGGGTCCGGTGGTGAGGTGGTCACGTGTAGGAGGGCAGGGCAGGGTCCGGTGGTGAGGTGGTCACGTGTCGGAGGGCAGGGCAGGGTCCGGTGGTGAGGTGGTCACTTGTCGGAGGGCAGGGCAGGGCAGGGTCCGGTGGTGAGGTGGTCACGTGTCGAAGGGCAGGGCAGCGGTCCGGTGGTGAGGTGGTCACTTGTCGGAGGGAAGGCAGGGGTCCGGTGGTGAGGTGATCACTTGCCGGAGGGCAGGGCAGGGCAGGGGTCCGGTGGTGAGGTGGTCACGTGTCGGAGGGCAGGGCAGTGGTCCGGTGGTGAGGTGGTCACTTGTCGGAGGGCAAGGCAGGGGTCCGGTGGTGAGGTGGTCACGTGTCGGAGGGCAGGGCAGGGGTCCGGTGGTGAGGTGGTCACGTGTCGGAAGGCAGGGCAGGGGTCCGGTGGTGAGGTGGTCACTTGTCGGAGGGTAGGGCAGGGCAGGGCAGGGGTCCGGTGGTTAGGTGGTCACGTGTCGGAGGGCAGGGCAGGGGTCCGGTGGTGAGGTGGTCACGTGTAGGAGGGCAGGGCAGGGCAGGGGTCCGGTGGTGAGGTTGTCACGTGTCGGAGGGCAGGGCAGGGGTCCAGTGGTGAGGTGGTCACGTGTAGGAGGGCAGGGCAGGGCAGGGTCCGGTGGTGAGGTGGTCACGTGTCAGAGGGCAGGGCAGGGGTCCGGTGGTGAGGTGGTCACGTGTCGGAGGGCAGGGCAGGGGTCAGGTGGTGAGATGGTCACGTGTCGGAGGGCAGGGCAGGGGTCCGGTGGTGAGGTGGTCATGTGTTGGAGGGCAGGGCAGGGGTCCGGTGGTGAGGTGGTCACGTTTCGGAAGGCAGGGCAGGGGTCCGGTGGTGAGGTGGTCACTTGTCGGAGGGCAGGGCAGGGCAGGGCAGGGGTCCGGTGGTTAGGTGGTCACGTGTCGGAGGGCAGGGCAGGGGTCCGGTGGTGAAGTGGTCACGTGTCGGAGGGCAGGGCAGGGTCCGGTGGTGAGGTGGTCACGTTTCGGAGGGCAGGGCAGGGGTCCGGTGGTGAAGTGGTCACGTGTCGGAGGGCAGGGCAGGGTCCGGTGGTGAGGTGGTCACGTGTAGGAGGGCAGGACAGGGCAGGGGTCCGGTGGTGAGGTGGTCACGTGTCGGAGGGCAGGGCAGGGTAGGGGTCCGGTGGTGAGGTGGTCACGTGTCGGAGGGCAGGGCAGGGGTCCATTGGTGAGGTGGTCACGTGTCGGAGGGCAGGGCAGGGGTCCGTTGGTGAGGTGGTCACGTGTCGGAGGGCAGGGCAGGGGTCCGGTGGTGAGGTGGTCACGTGTAGGAGGGCAGGGCAGGGCAGGGGTCCGGTGGTGAGGTGGTCACGTGTCGGAGGGCAGGGCAGGGAAGACGTCCGGTGGTGAGGTGGTCACGTGTCGGAGGGCAGGGCAGGGCAGGGGCCTGGTGGTGAGGTGGTCACGTGTCGGAGGGCAGGGCAGGGGTCCGGTGGTGAGGTGGTCACGTGTAGGAGGGCAGGGCAGGGGTCCGGTGGTGAGGTGGTCACGTGTCGGAGGGCAGGGCAGGGCAGGGGTCCAGTGGTGAGGTGGTCACGTGTAGGAGGGCAGGGCAGGGCAGGGGTCCGGTGGTGAGGTGGTCACGTGTCGGAGGGCAGGGCAGGGTTCCGGTGGTGAGGTGGTCACTTGTCGGAGGGCAGGGCAGGGGTCCGTTGGTGAGGTGGTCATGTGTCGGAGGGCAGGGCAGGGGTCCGGTGGTGAGGTGGTCACGTGTCGGAAGGCAGGGCAGGGGTCCGGTGGTGAGGTGGTCACGTGTCGGAGGGCAGGGCAGGGCAGGGGTCCAGTGGTGAGGTGGTCACGTGTAGGAGGGCAGGGCAGGGCAGGGGTCCGGTGGTGAGGTGGTCACGTGTCGGAGGGCAGGGCAGGGTTCCGGTGGTGAGGTGGTCATGTGTCGGAGGGCAGGGCAGGGGTCCGGTGGTGAGGTGGTCACTTGTCGGAGGGCAGGGCAGGGTTCCGGTGGTGAGGTGGTCACTTGTCGGAGGGCAGGGCAGGGGTCCGGTGGTGAGGTGGTCACTTGTCGGAGGGCAGGGCAGGGGTCCGGTGGTGAGGTGGTCACGTGTCGGAGGGCAGGGCAGGGTTCCGGTGGTGAGGTGGTCACTTGTCGGAGGGCAGGGCAGGGGTCTGTTGGTGAGGTGGTCATGTGTCGGAGGGCAGGGCAGGGGTCCGGTGGTGAGGTGGTCACGTGTCGGAAGGCAGGGCAGGGGTCCGGTGGTGAGGTGGCCACTTGTCGGAGGGGAGGGCAGGGCAGGGCAGGGGTCCGGTGTTGAGGTGGTCACGTGTCGGAGGGCAGGGCAGGGTTCCGGTGGTGAGGTGGTCACTTGTCGGAGGGCAGGGCAGGGGTCTGTTGGTGAGGTGGTCATGTGTCGGAGGGCAGGGCAGGGTCCGGTGGTGAGGTGGTCACGTGTCGGAGGGCAGGGTAGGGCAGGGTCCGGTGGTGAGGTGGTCAGGTGTAGGAGGGCAGGGCAGGGCAGGCGTACGGTGGTGAGGTGGTCACGTGTCGGAGGGCAGGGCAGGGAAGGGGTCCAGTGGTGAGGTGGTCACGTGTAGGAGGGCAGGGCAGGGCAGGGGTACGGTGGTGAGGTGGTCACGTGTCGGAGGGCAGGGCATGGCAGGGGTCTGTGGTGAGGTGGTCACGCGTAGAAGGGCAGGGCAGGGCAGTTTTCCGGCGGTGAGGTGGTCACGTGTCGGAGGGCAGGGCAGGGGTCCGGTGGTGAGGTGGTCACGTGTCGGAAGGCAGGGCAGGGGTCCGGTGGTGAGGTGGTCACTTGTCGGAGGGCAGGGCAGGGCAGGGCAGGGGTCCGGTGGTTAGGTGGTCACGTGTCGGAGGGCAGGGCAGGGGTCCGGTGGTGAGGTGGTCACGTGTAGGAGGGCAGGGCAGGGCAGGGGTCCGGTGGTGAGGTGGTCACGTGTCAGAGGGCAGGGCAGGGGTCCAGTCGTGAGGTGGTCACGTGTAGGAGGGCAGGGCAGGGGTCCGGTGGTGAGGTGGTCACGTGTCGGAGGGCAGGGCAGGGGTCCGGTGGTGAGGTGGTCACTTGTCGGAGGGCAGGGCAGGGCAGGGGTCCGGTGGTGAGGTGGTCACTTATCGGAGGGCAGGGCAGGGGTCCGTTGGTGAGGTGGTCATGTGTCGGAGGGCAGGGCAGGGGTCCGGTGGTGAGGTGGTCACGTGTCAGAAGGCAGGGCAGGGGTCCGGTGGTGAGGTGGTCACTTGTCGGAGGGCAGGGCAGGGCAGGGCAGGGGTCCGGTGGTTAGGTGGTCACGTGTCGGAGGGCAGGGCAAGGCAGGGGTCCGGTGGTGAGGTGGTCACTTGTCGGAGGGCAGGGCAGGGCAGGGGTCCGGTGGTGAGGTGGTCACTTATCGGAGGGCAGGGCAGGGGTCCGTTGGTGAGGTGGTCATGTGTCGGAGGGCAGGGCAGGGGTCCGGTGGTGAGGTGGTCACGTGTCAGAAGGCAGGGCAGGGGTCCGGTGGTGAGGTGGTCACATGTCGGAGGGCAGGGCAGGGGTCCGGTGGGGAGGTGGTCACGTGTCGGAGGGCAGGGCAGGGCAGGGGTCCGGTGGTTAGGTGGTCACGTGTCGGAGGGCAGGGCAGTGGTCCGGTGGTGAGGTGGTCACGTGTCGGAGGGCAGGGCAGGGCAGGGGTCCGGTGGTTAGGTGGTCACGTGTCGGAGGGCAGGGCAGGGGTCCGGTGGTGAGGTGGTCACGTGTCGGAGGGCAGGGCAGGGGTCCGGTGGTGAGGTGGTCACGTGTCGGAGGGCAGGGCAGGGGTCCGGTGGTGAGGTGGTCACGTGTAGGAAGGCAGGGCAGGGCAGGGGTCCGGTGGTGAGGTGGTCACGTGTCAGAAGGCAGGGCAGGGGTCCGTTGGTGAGGTGGTCACGTGTCGGAGGGCAGGGCAGGGCAGGGGTCCGGTGGGGAGGTGGTCACGTGTCGGAGGGCAGGGCATGGGTCCGGTGGTGAGGTGGTCACGTGTCGGAAGGCAGGGCAGGGGTCCGGTGGTGAGGTGGTCACGTGTCGGAGGGCAGGGCAGGGGTCAGGTGGTGAGATGGTCACGTGTCGGAGGGCAGGGCAGGGGTCCGGTGGTGAGGTGGTCATGTGTTGGAGGGCAGGGCAGGGGTCCGGTGGTGAGGTGGTCACGTTTCGGAAGGCAGGGCAGGGGTCCGGTGGTGAGGTGGTCACTTGTCGGAGGGCAGGGCAGGGCAGGGCAGGGGTCCGGTGGTTAGGTGGTCACGTGTCGGAGGGCAGGGCAGGGGTCCGGTGGTGAAGTGGTCACGTGTCGGAGGGCAGGGCAGGGTCCGGTGGTGAGGTGGTCACGTTTCGGAGGGCAGGGCAGGGGTCCGGTGGTGAAGTGGTCACGTGTCGGAGGGCAGGGCAGGGTCCGGTGGTGAGGTGGTCACGTGTAGGAGGGCAGGACAGGGCAGGGGTCCGGTGGTGAGGTGGTCACGTGTCGGAGGGCAGGGCAGGGTAGGGGTCCGGTGGTGAGGTGGTCACGTGTCGGAGGGCAGGGCAGGGGTCCATTGGTGAGGTGGTCACGTGTCGGAGGGCAGGGCAGGGGTCCGTTGGTGAGGTGGTCACGTGTCGGAGGGCAGGGCAGGGGTCCGGTGGTGAGGTGGTCACGTGTCGGAGGGCAGGGCAGGGTTCCGGTGGTGAGGTGGTCACTTGTCGGAGGGCAGGGCAGGGGTCCGTTGGTGAGGTGGTCATGTGTCGGAGGGCAGGGCAGGGGTCCGGTGGTGAGGTGGTCACGTGTCGGAGGGCAGGGCAGGGAAGACGTCCGGTGGTGAGGTGGTCACGTGTCGGAGGGCAGGGCAGGGCAGGGGCCTGGTGGTGAGGTGGTCACGTGTCGGAGGGCAGGGCAGGGGTCCGGTGGTGAGGTGGTCACGTGTAGGAGGGCAGGGCAGGGGTCCGGTGGTGAGGTGGTCACGTGTCGGAGGGCAGGGCAGGGCAGGGGTCCAGTGGTGAGGTGGTCACGTGTAGGAGGGCAGGGCAGGGCAGGGGTCCGGTGGTGAGGTGGTCACGTGTCGGAGGGCAGGGCAGGGTTCCGGTGGTGAGGTGGTCACTTGTCGGAGGGCAGGGCAGGGGTCCGTTGGTGAGGTGGTCATGTGTCGGAGGGCAGGGCAGGGGTCCGGTGGTGAGGTGGTCACGTGTCGGAAGGCAGGGCAGGGGTCCGGTGGTGAGGTGGTCACGTGTCGGAGGGCAGGGCAGGGCAGGGGTCCAGTGGTGAGGTGGTCACGTGTAGGAGGGCAGGGCAGGGCAGGGGTCCGGTGGTGAGGTGGTCACGTGTCGGAGGGCAGGGCAGGGTTCCGGTGGTGAGGTGGTCATGTGTCGGAGGGCAGGGCAGGGGTCCGGTGGTGAGGTGGTCACTTGTCGGAGGGCAGGGCAGGGTTCCGGTGGTGAGGTGGTCACTTGTCGGAGGGCAGGGCAGGGGTCCGGTGGTGAGGTGGTCACTTGTCGGAGGGCAGGGCAGGGGTCCGGTGGTGAGGTGGTCACGTGTCGGAGGGCAGGGCAGGGTTCCGGTGGTGAGGTGGTCACTTGTCGGAGGGCAGGGCAGGGGTCTGTTGGTGAGGTGGTCATGTGTCGGAGGGCAGGGCAGGGGTCCGGTGGTGAGGTGGTCACGTGTCGGAAGGCAGGGCAGGGGTCCGGTGGTGAGGTGGCCACTTGTCGGAGGGGAGGGCAGGGCAGGGCAGGGGTCCGGTGTTGAGGTGGTCACGTGTCGGAGGGCAGGGCAGGGTTCCGGTGGTGAGGTGGTCACTTGTCGGAGGGCAGGGCAGGGGTCTGTTGGTGAGGTGGTCATGTGTCGGAGGGCAGGGCAGGGTCCGGTGGTGAGGTGGTCACGTGTCGGAGGGCAGGGTAGGGCAGGGTCCGGTGGTGAGGTGGTCAGGTGTAGGAGGGCAGGGCAGGGCAGGGGTACGGTGGTGAGGTGGTCACGTGTCGGAGGGCAGGGCAGGGAAGGGGTCCAGTGGTGAGGTGGTCACGTGTAGGAGGGCAGGGCAGGGCAGGGGTACGGTGGTGAGGTGGTCACGTGTCGGAGGGCAGGGCATGGCAGGGGTCTGTGGTGAGGTGGTCACGCGTAGAAGGGCAGGGCAGGGCAGTTTTCCGGCGGTGAGGTGGTCACGTGTCGGAGGGCAGGGCAGGGGTCCGGTGGTGAGGTGGTCACGTGTCGGAAGGCAGGGCAGGGGTCCGGTGGTGAGGTGGTCACTTGTCGGAGGGCAGGGCAGGGCAGGGCAGGGGTCCGGTGGTTAGGTGGTCACGTGTCGGAGGGCAGGGCAGGGGTCCGGTGGTGAGGTGGTCACGTGTAGGAGGGCAGGGCAGGGCAGGGGTCCGGTGGTGAGGTGGTCACGTGTCAGAGGGCAGGGCAGGGGTCCAGTCGTGAGGTGGTCACGTGTAGGAGGGCAGGGCAGGGCAGGGTCCGGTGGTGAGGTGGTCACGTGTCGGAGGGCAGGGCAGGGGTCCGGTGGTGAGGTGGTCACTTGTCGGAGGGCAGGGCAGGGCAGGGGTCCGGTGGTGAGGTGGTCACTTATCGGAGGGCAGGGCAGGGGTCCGTTGGTGAGGTGGTCATGTGTCGGAGGGCAGGGCAGGGGTCCGGTGGTGAGGTGGTCACGTGTCAGAAGGCAGGGCAGGGGTCCGGTGGTGAGGTGGTCACTTGTCGGAGGGCAGGGCAGGGCAGGGCAGGGGTCCGGTGGTTAGGTGGTCACGTGTCGGAGGGCAGGGCAAGGCAGGGGTCCGGTGGTGAGGTGGTCACTTGTCGGAGGGCAGGGCAGGGCAGGGGTCCGGTGGTGAGGTGGTCACTTATCGGAGGGCAGGGCAGGGGTCCGTTGGTGAGGTGGTCATGTGTCGGAGGGCAGGGCAGGGGTCCGGTGGTGAGGTGGTCACGTGTCAGAAGGCAGGGCAGGGGTCCGGTGGTGAGGTGGTCACATGTCGGAGGGCAGGGAAGGGGTCCAGTGGTGAGGTGGTCACGTGTAGGAGGGCAGGGCAGGGCAGGGGTCCGGTGGTGAGGTGGTCACGTGTCGGAGGGCAGGGCAGGGGTCCGGTGGTGAGGTGGTCACTTGTCGGAGGGCAGGGCAGGGGTCCGTTGGTGAGGTGGTCATGTGTCGGAGGGCAGGGCAGGGGTCCGGTGGTGAGGTGGTCACGTGTCGGAGTGCAGGGCAGGGGTCCGTTGGTAAGGTGGTCACGTGTCGGAGGGCAGGGCAGGGGTCCGGTGGTGAGGTGGTCACGTGTCGGAGGGCAGGGCAGGGCAGGGGTCTGGTGGTGAGGTGGTCACGTGTCGGAGGGCAGGGCAGGGCAGGGGTCCGGTGGTGAGGTGGTCACGTGTCGGAGGGCAGGGCAGGGGTCCGGTGGTGAAGTGGTCACGTGTAGGAGGGCAGGTAAGAGCAGGGGTCCGGTGGTGAGGTGGTCACGTGTCGGAGGGCAGGGCAGGGCAGGGTCCGGTGGTGAGGTGGTCACGTTTCAGAAGGCAGGGCAGGGGTCCGGTGGTGAGGTGGTCACGTGTAGGAGGGCAGGGCAGGGTCCGGTGGTGAGGTGGTCACGTGTCGGAGGGCAGGGCAGGGTCCGGTGGTGAGGTGGTCACTTGTCGGAGGGCAGGGCAGGGCAGGGTCCGGTGGTGAGGTGGTCACGTGTCGAAGGGCAGGGCAGCGGTCCGGTGGTGAGGTGGTCACTTGTCGGAGGGAAGGCAGGGGTCCGGTGGTGAGGTGATCACTTGCCGGAGGGCAGGGCAGGGCAGGGGTCCGGTGGTGAGGTGGTCACGTGTCGGAGGGCAGGGCAGTGGTCCGGTGGTGAGGTGGTCACTTGTCGGAGGGCAAGGCAGGGGTCCGGTGGTGAGGTGGTCACGTGTCGGAGGGCAGGGCAGGGGTCCGGTGGTGAGGTGGTCACGTGTCGGAAGGCAGGGCAGGGGTCCGGTGGTGAGGTGGTCACTTGTCGGAGGGTAGGGCAGGGCAGGGCAGGGGTCCGGTGGTTAGGTGGTCACGTGTCGGAGGGCAGGGCAGGGGTCCGGTGGTGAGGTGGTCACGTGTAGGAGGGCAGGGCAGGGCAGGGGTCCGGTGGTGAGGTTGTCACGTGTCGGAGGGCAGGGCAGGGGTCCAGTGGTGAGGTGGTCACGTGTAGGAGGGCAGGGCAGGGCAGGGTCCGGTGGTGAGGTGGTCACGTGTCAGAGGGCAGGGCAGGGGTCCGGTGGTGAGGTGGTCACGTGTCGGAGGGCAGGGCAGGGGTCAGGTGGTGAGATGGTCACGTGTCGGAGGGCAGGGCAGGGGTCCGGTGGTGAGGTGGTCATGTGTTGGAGGGCAGGGCAGGGGTCCGGTGGTGAGGTGGTCACGTTTCGGAAGGCAGGGCAGGGGTCCGGTGGTGAGGTGGTCACTTGTCGGAGGGCAGGGCAGGGCAGGGCAGGGGTCCGGTGGTTAGGTGGTCACGTGTCGGAGGGCAGGGCAGGGGTCCGGTGGTGAAGTGGTCACGTGTCGGAGGGCAGGGCAGGGTCCGGTGGTGAGGTGGTCACGTTTCGGAGGGCAGGGCAGGGGTCCGGTGGTGAAGTGGTCACGTGTCGGAGGGCAGGGCAGGGTCCGGTGGTGAGGTGGTCACGTGTAGGAGGGCAGGACAGGGCAGGGGTCCGGTGGTGAGGTGGTCACGTGTCGGAGGGCAGGGCAGGGTAGGGGTCCGGTGGTGAGGTGGTCACGTGTCGGAGGGCAGGGCAGGGGTCCATTGGTGAGGTGGTCACGTGTCGGAGGGCAGGGCAGGGGTCCGTTGGTGAGGTGGTCACGTGTCGGAGGGCAGGGCAGGGGTCCGGTGGTGAGGTGGTCACGTGTAGGAGGGCAGGGCAGGGCAGGGGTCCGGTGGTGAGGTGGTCACGTGTCGGAGGGCAGGGCAGGGAAGACGTCCGGTGGTGAGGTGGTCACGTGTCGGAGGGCAGGGCAGGGCAGGGGCCTGGTGGTGAGGTGGTCACGTGTCGGAGGGCAGGGCAGGGGTCCGGTGGTGAGGTGGTCACGTGTAGGAGGGCAGGGCAGGGGTCCGGTGGTGAGGTGGTCACGTGTCGGAGGGCAGGGCAGGGCAGGGGTCCAGTGGTGAGGTGGTCACGTGTAGGAGGGCAGGGCAGGGCAGGGGTCCGGTGGTGAGGTGGTCACGTGTCGGAGGGCAGGGCAGGGTTCCGGTGGTGAGGTGGTCACTTGTCGGAGGGCAGGGCAGGGGTCCGTTGGTGAGGTGGTCATGTGTCGGAGGGCAGGGCAGGGGTCCGGTGGTGAGGTGGTCACGTGTCGGAAGGCAGGGCAGGGGTCCGGTGGTGAGGTGGTCACGTGTCGGAGGGCAGGGCAGGGCAGGGGTCCAGTGGTGAGGTGGTCACGTGTAGGAGGGCAGGGCAGGGCAGGGGTCCGGTGGTGAGGTGGTCACGTGTCGGAGGGCAGGGCAGGGTTCCGGTGGTGAGGTGGTCATGTGTCGGAGGGCAGGGCAGGGGTCCGGTGGTGAGGTGGTCACTTGTCGGAGGGCAGGGCAGGGTTCCGGTGGTGAGGTGGTCACTTGTCGGAGGGCAGGGCAGGGGTCCGGTGGTGAGGTGGTCACTTGTCGGAGGGCAGGGCAGGGGTCCGGTGGTGAGGTGGTCACGTGTCGGAGGGCAGGGCAGGGTTCCGGTGGTGAGGTGGTCACTTGTCGGAGGGCAGGGCAGGGGTCTGTTGGTGAGGTGGTCATGTGTCGGAGGGCAGGGCAGGGGTCCGGTGGTGAGGTGGTCACGTGTCGGAAGGCAGGGCAGGGGTCCGGTGGTGAGGTGGCCACTTGTCGGAGGGGAGGGCAGGGCAGGGCAGGGGTCCGGTGTTGAGGTGGTCACGTGTCGGAGGGCAGGGCAGGGTTCCGGTGGTGAGGTGGTCACTTGTCGGAGGGCAGGGCAGGGGTCTGTTGGTGAGGTGGTCATGTGTCGGAGGGCAGGGCAGGGTCCGGTGGTGAGGTGGTCACGTGTCGGAGGGCAGGGTAGGGCAGGGTCCGGTGGTGAGGTGGTCAGGTGTAGGAGGGCAGGGCAGGGCAGGCGTACGGTGGTGAGGTGGTCACGTGTCGGAAGGCAGGGCAGGGGTCCGGTGGTGAGGTGGTCACTTGTCGGAGGGTAGGGCAGGGCAGGGCAGGGGTCCGGTGGTTAGGTGGTCACGTGTCGGAGGGCAGGGCAGGGGTCCGGTGGTGAGGTGGTCACGTGTAGGAGGGCAGGGCAGGGCAGGGGTCCGGTGGTGAGGTTGTCACGTGTCGGAGGGCAGGGCAGGGGTCCAGTGGTGAGGTGGTCACGTGTAGGAGGGCAGGGCAGGGCAGGGTCCGGTGGTGAGGTGGTCACGTGTAGGAGGGCAAGGCAGGGGTCCGGTGGTGAGGTGGTCACTTGTCGGAGGGTAGGGCAGGGCAGGGGTCCGGTGGTGAGGTGGTCACTTGTCGGAGGGCAGGGCAGTGGTCCGTTGGTGAGGTGGTCATGTGTCGGAGGGCAGGGCAGGGGTCCGGTGGTGAGGTGGTCACGTGTCAGAAGGCAGGGCAGGGGTCCGGTGGTGAGGTGGTCACTTGTCGGAGGGCAGGGCAGGGGTCAGGTGGTTAGGTGGTCACGTGTCGGAGGGCAGGGCAAGGCAGGGGTCCGGTGGTGAGGTGGTCACTTGTTGGAGGGCAGAGCAGGGGTCCGGTGGTTAGGTGGTCACGTTTCGGAGGGCAGGGCAGGGGTCCGATGGTGAGGTGGTCACGTGTCGGAGGGCAGGGCAGGGGTCCGTTGGTAAGGTGGTCACGTGTCGGAGGGCAGGGAAGGGGTCCAGTGGTGAGGTGGTCACGTGTAGGAGGGCAGGGCAGGGCAGGGGTCCGGTGGTGAGGTGGTCACGTGTCGGAGGGCAGGGCAGGGGTCCGGTGGTGAGGTGGTCACTTGTCGGAGGGCAGGGCAGGGGTCCGTTGGTGAGGTGGTCATGTGTCGGAGGGCAGGGCAGGGGTCCGGTGGTGAGGTGGTCACGTGTCGGAGGGCAGGGCAGGGGTCCGTTGGTGAGGTGGTCACGTGTCGGAGGGCAGGGCAGGGGTCCGGTGGTGAGGTGGTCACGTGTAGGAGGGCAGGGCAGGGCAGGGGTCCGGTGGTGAGGTGGTCACGTGTCGGAGGGCAGGGCAGGGCAGAGGTCCGGTGGTGAGGTGGTCACGTGTCGGAGGGTAGGGCAGGGGTCCGGTGGTGAGGTGGTCACGTGTCGGAGGGCAGGGCAGGGCAGGGGTCCGGTGGTGAGGTGGTCACGTGTCGGAGGGCAGGGCAGGGGTCCGGTGGTGAGGTGGTCACGTGTCGGAGGGCAGGGCAGGGGTCCGGTGGTGAGATGGTCACGTGTCGGAGGGCAGGGCAGGTGTCCGGTGGTGAGGTGGTCACTTGTCGGAGGGCAGGGAAGGGGCCGGTGGTGAGGTGGTCACTTGTTGGAGGGCAGGGCAGAGGTCCGGTGGTGAGGTGGTCACTTGTTGGAGGGCAGGGCAGGGTCCGGTGGTGAGGTGGTCACGTGTCGGAGGGCAGGGCAGGGCAGGGGTCCGGTGGTGAGGTGGTCACGTGTCGGAAGGCAGGGCAGGGGTCCGGTAGTGAGGTGGTCATTTGTCGGAGGGCAGTGCAGGGCAGGGTCCGGTGGTGAGGTGGTCACGTGTCGGAGGGCAGGGCAGGGGTCCGGTGGTGAGGTGGTCACTTGTCGGAAGGCAGGGCAAGGCAGAGGTCCGGTGGTTAGGTGGTCACGTGTCGGAGGGCAGGGCAGGGGTCCGGTATTGAGGTGGTCACGTGTCGGAGGGCAGGGCAGGGGTCCGGTGGTTAGGTGGTCACGTGTCGGAGGGCAGGGCAGGGGTCCGGTGGTGAGGTGGTCACGTGTCGGAGGACAGGGCAGGGGTCCGGTGGTGAGGTGGTCACGTGTCGGAGGGCAGGGCAGGGCAGGGGTCCGGTGGTTAGGTGGTCACGTGTCGGAGGGCAGGGCAGGGGTCCGGTGGTGAGGTGGTCACGTGTTGGAGGACAGGGCAGGGGTTTGGTGGTGAGGTGGTCACGTGTCGGAGGGCAGGGCAGGGCAGGGGTCCGGTGGTGAGGTGGTCACGTGTAGGAGGGCAGGTACGAGCAGGGGTCCGGTGGTGAGGTGGTCACGTGTCGGAGGGCAGGGCAGGGCAGGGCAGGGCAGGGTCCGGTGGTGAGGTGGTCACGTGTCGGAAGGCAGGGCAGGGGTCCGGTGGTGAGGTGGTCACGTGTAGGAGGGCAGGGCAGGGGTCCGGTGGTGAGGTGGTCACGTGTCGGAGGGCAGGGCAGGGGTCCGGTGGTGAGGTGGTCACGTGTCGGAGGGCAGGGCAGGGGTCCGGTGGTGAGGTGGTCACGTGTAGGAGGGCAGGTAAGAGCAGGGGTCCGGTGGTGAGGTGGTCACGTGTCGGAGGACAGGGCAGGGGTCCAGTGGTGAGGTGGTCACGTGTCGGAGGGCAGGGCAGGGCAGGTGTCCGGTGGTGAGGTGGTCACGTGTCGGAGGGCAGGGCAGGGGTCCGGTGGTGAGGTGGTCACGTGTAGGAGGCCAAGGCAGGGGTCAAGTGGTGAGGTGGTCACGTGTCGGAGGGCAGGGCAGGGGTCTGGGGGTGAGGTGGTCACGTGTCGGAGGGCAGGGCAGGGGTCCGGTGGTGAGGTGGTCACGTGTAGGAGGGCAAGGCAGGGGTCCGGTGGTGAGGTGATCAATTGCCGGAGGGCAGGGCAGGGCAGGGGTCTGGTGGTGAGGTGGTCACGTGTCGGAGGGCAGGGCAGGGGTCCGGTGGTGAGGTGGTCACTTGTCGGAGGGCAGGGCAGGGGTCCGGTGGTGAGGTGGTCACTTGTCGGAGGGCAGGGCAGGAGTCCGGTGGTGAGGTGGTCACTTATCGGAGGGCAGGGCAGGGGTCCGGTGGTGAGGTGGTCACGTGTCGGAGGGCAGGGTAGGGCAGGGTCCGGTGGTGAGGTGGTCACGTGTCGGAGGGCAGGGCAGGGTCCGGTGGTGAGGTGGTCACTTGTCGGAGGGCAGGGCAGGGCAGGGCAGGGGTCCGGTGGTGAGGTGGTCACGTGTCGGAGGGCAGGGCAGCGGTCCGGTGGTGAGGTGGTCACTTGTCGGAGGGCAAGGTAGGGGTCCGGTGGTGAGGTGATCACTTGCCGGAGGGCAGGGCAGGGCAGGGGTCCGGTGGTGAGGTGGTCACGTGTCGGAGGGCAGGGCAGCGGTCCGGTGGTGAGGTGGTCACTTGTCGGAGGGCAGGGCAGGGGTCCGGTGGTGAGGTGGTCACGTGTCGGAGGGCAGGGCAGGGGTCCGGTGGTGAGGTGGTCACGTGTCGGAGGGCAGGGCAGGGCAGGGGCCCGGTGGTGAGGTGGTCACGTGTCGGAGGGCAGGGCAGGGGTCCGGTGGTGAGGTGGTCACGTGTCGGAGGGCAGGGCAGGGCAGGGGTCCGGTGGTGAGGTGGTCACGTGTCGGAAGGCAGGGCAGGGGTCCGGTGGTGAGGTGGTCACGTGTCGGGGGGCAGGGCAGGGCAGGGGTCCGGTGGTGAGGTGGTCACGTGTAGGAGGGCAGGGCAGGGGTCCGGTGGTGAGGTGGTCACGTGTCGGAGGGCAGGGCAGGGGTCCGGTGGTGAGGTGGTCACGTGTCGGAGGGCAGGGCAGGGGTCCGGTGGTGAGGTGGTCACTTGTCGGAGGGCAGGGCAGGGGTCCGGTGGTGAGGTGGTCATGTGTCGGAGGGCAGGGCAGGGGTCCGGTGGTGAGGGGATCACTTGCCGGAGGGCAGGGCAGGGGTCCGGTGGTGAGGTGGTCACTTGTCGGAGGGCAGGGCAGGGGTCCGGTGGTGAGGTGGTCACGTGTCGGAAGGCAGAGCAGGGGTCCGGTGGTGAGGTGGTCATGTGTCGGAGGGCAGGGCAGGGGTCCGGTGGTGAGGTGTCTGTGCTCACTGCTCAGCTGTCCCGGCGACCCGGGCCTGCTGCCCGTGCTGTGATCACTGGCAGCCTTTGATGCAGCTGTCGACCTTTGGCCCTGTTTGAAGTGTCCATGACCGGAGCGTGCGCGGCTGTCGGTGATCTTGCCGGGGAACAGGTTCGCCGGAACCGGCGCTGAATGTTTCAGCAGCCGTCACCAACTGGTCTCCGAATGGAGTGCATCTGCAGCGTCTGTGATGTCCAAATCCCATCATACGGTGGATGTGTCACTTTGGCGCCCCGGGACACGAGACCATGGCACTGCACTGGTGAGCTTCAGTATTGTCAGGTTCCGATCAAAGTAGAGCTAAATCATTGCAAGTCGTTGTACTGACATATTTCGAGACAAACCATGTCAGTCTTTAAATAATATCTGCTGTTCAAAAAAGAAACCAGTGGTATGTAATATATACGGCCAATACCATTTTACCGCAGTAATATATATATATATATATATATATATATATATATATATATATATATATATATATATAATTGTAATAACTTTAATAAAATTGTAATAACAAGTAAAAACTTAAAATTACCACGTGTTGTTTTTCATTCTCCTGTAGTTACCTCGTGAATGCAATTGCATTGATTTAAACTGATCTGCATTTATTAATTCCCAGTTAAATGAGCTGAAACTCAGACTTCTGCAAAACTAATCACAAATATGCTTATTTATTCCGTTTGAAACTGAAAACACATTTGGTTGACCGACTCGTTAGTCATAATGAGCGCGTGCTGAACTTGTGAGCCCGAAGCGCGCTGTTGCGTGGCCAAACTCGTCCCTGTTCCCAAACAAACAGCTGCCGAATCATAGCACGCGCCAAACAAGCCAGCGGCAAACTTTCCCGCCAAGTCCGCAGCATAATCAAAGCACCGCGACTTAAAATGGCGGAGAAATAGCCTATGCATGCATCGCTGGCTTTGCACAACTGCGCAGCGACTAATGCACTATTACGGCCGGCAGGGGCCCCCAACTGCGCAGCGACTAATGCACTATTACGGCCGGCAGGCGGCAACGGTGTTTTTGCGTCCACATTCTGTTAGCTCACCAATGTGATTCAATTTAAACGTCAATTCAGGAACGAGAATTCCTTAAACAACCATTGTTGGGGTATAATTTGTGCCGGTGTTTTGTTGCCGGCCTGAGGCGGCGGACTGTTTTGATGGCAGCCGGTCCTACCACGGTCTGCTATTGATAGCAGCCGCCCAGCCACTCATTGTCTGGCAGTGGCGCTGAGAAGGCCCGCCGCGCGCATCAAATCAAAGCCAATGGGCGCGCCGCGATGGAGGCGGCCGCGCGCGTCACACCCGGCGGCGCTGGCCCGGCGCTGACCAGGCACGCAGGTCTGCTGGCGGCACAGTGTGCTGTCGTGGGGCTGACCAGGCACGCAGGTCAGCTAGCGGCACAGTGTGCTGCCGTGGGGCCGGTCTGGCACGCAGGTCAGCTGGCGGCACAGTGTGCTGTCGTGGGGCCGGTCTGGCACGGATCAGCTGGCGGCACAGTGTGCTGCCGTGGGGCCGGTCTGGCACGCAGGTCAGCTGGCGGCACAGTGTGCTGCTGTGGGGCCGGTCTGGCACGGATCAGCTGGCAGCCGGCGTGACGCGCTGATCAGAGGCCAGTTTTACCCCAAAAAAACTGACGTCGCCTATTATTTTTCGGCCGAAAAACTGACGGCGAGTTTCACCAACGCACGAAAAAAATAATCGCCGACCTAAAAAATAAACTGACAGATTTACTGTGATTTACTGACGGCGAGTTTCACCAACAGTCAATGCGGCAAAAACGGTGGCCACAATTGCGCCATTATTTGTAGCAAAACAACTGAAAAAAGAATTGACAGGACCCAGGCGTCAGTTTGTATTTGCTATTGCCGTCGGCCGGGTTGTCAAGGTTGGTTTGATTGTCGCGCTGCAGCACTGTCTTGGTGATTGTGTTTGTAGAGGCTTATAAGTGATCAGGGCTGGTGATTTTGTACAGTGCTGCAGCGCTGGTGTAGTCAAGTCAAGTAATTGGCTTCATTGTCATTGGAAATTAATTGAACATCATTGGGAATTGGTTTCAACTCATCACTCACATCCAGGGCCGGCGCCACAGGGGGGGGGGGGGGGGCAGGAGGGGCAGCTGCCCCTCCAACCACCAGCTGGGCCCTTTTCGGCCAGCCTGGCGGGCGGACGAGCTGAATGTTCTCTCAGACTGTCTCGGGGCGCGATGAAGCAGCGCAAGCTCAACTTTGTGGCAGTCTGCCAAGTGCCATGTCCATCAGGAGACGCGCGAGGTTCCTGATCGGGATATGGCGCGCGTATATGCGTCCCTGAACGGTGCTCGTCGTTCCACCTTCGGAACGTTTTGATGTCATCTGAGATCAGGCACATAGCCAAGGGGGCGGCGGGTGCGCCCCCCCCCCCCCCCCCCCCCCCCCCCCCTGGAGGCCAGGAGGGCCCTTTTCGGCGCGCTGCGCACGCCGAAAAGGGCCGACGAGACCGCGCGAAGCGCGATATCATGGGCTCTTTACCACGCGAAGCGTGGTCTTTAGAGAGTTGATAGCACTTCAGAGGCTCTTTAGGGCCAGCAGGGCCCTCTCTGAAAGACCAGAGGGCCCCTTGGACGTTCAAAAGAGCCCTGTGCATGTCAAAGGGGCCCCTGTCCAGACCGAAAGGGCCCCCGAGCGGGTCAGAGGGACCCCTGAACACGGCGAATGGGCCCCCTAGCTAGCACAGAGGGGCCCCCCTGGGCAGGTCGAGAGGCCCCTGAGCATGTCGGCAGGGCGACAAAGCAGCCAGCGCAATCCATTGCTAGGTCATAAGGGCCCCTGAGCAGGTTGGAATGCTCCTGGACAGACCAGAGGGCCCCTGGGAAGTTAGAAGGGCCCTGTGCAGGTCAGAGGGTACCCTGACCAGACCGAAAGGGCCTCTAGGTGGGTCAGAAGGGCCCCTGAACATGCCAAATGGGCCCCTAGTCAGCTCGGAGGGGCCCCAGGGCATGTCGGAGGGCCCTCGGAGCATATCGCAAGGCGACAAAGCAGCCAGCGCAGTCCCTTTCCAGGTCGGAAGGGCTCCTTATAAAGCTGGAGGGCCCCTGGAGAGACCAGAGGGCTCCTAGAAAGTTAAAAGGGCCCCTGTGCAGATCGGAGGGGCCCCTGACCAGACCGAAAGGACCTCTGGGCTGATAAGAAGGGCCCCTGAACGTGCTGAATTGGCCCCTAGCCAGCACGGAGGGGCCCCAAGGCAGGTCGGAGGGCCCCTTGAACATGTTGGCAGGGCGACAAAGCAGCCACCGCAATTAGACCAGAAGAGTCGCTGGGCAGAGAGAGAGAGAGTGGCTCCTGGGCAAGTCAGAAGGGCCCCTAGCTAGACCGAAAGAGTCCCCGGGCCGGTCGGAAGGGCCCTTGAACATGCCAGATGAGTTCCTAGCCAGACTGGAGGGGCCCCTGGGCAGGTCGGAGGGGCCCCTGAGCATGTCGGCAGGGTGACAAAGCAGCCAGTGCAGTCTCTGGCCAGGTCGGAAGGACCTCTGGACAGGCCGAATGGCCTCTTGACACACAAGAGGGGCTTCTTGGAAGGTCAGAGGAGTCCCTGGTCGGACCGGAAGGACCAAAAGCACGTAGAGATCCCAGATGAAGATTAAATACAAGGAGGACTTACTCCACAATACAAAATATTAAAAGCGGAGCTTTTGGGTATATTGTACCACCCTTCGTCAGGGTGTTACAATATACCCGAAAGCTCCGATTTTAATTGTTCTTGTAGAGTAAGCCCTCTTTGTATTTTATATATATATATCACCCACTCCACATCATGTCTTTTCGCTTGGCGGATCCCAGATGAGTCCCTGAACACGAACAGACCAAAAGGTCGTTGAAAAGGTCGGAGGGGCCCTAGACGATCTGAAGAGACCCTGGGCCTTTCAACAGTAAAAATACAGTTGTCCAGGGAATAAAACTCAAATTTTTCGCCAAAGTCAATGATATGCGGGTTAGAAAAAAACGGCCCGTTTCTCGGCGCATGTGTTATGTTGCTACTTTCCTATATAATTTTACAAAATAGTTCACTTTAGCACTTCTTTATCGCACTTTTAAACGCACAATATAGCATTTTTAGAGGTCCGCACCATACGCAATATGACGCATTGATGAGAAATAATATCCAGGGCATTAGACTCCAAATTTTAGCGCCGCTCCGCGGCGCAATTTGTTTAAGAGTTCCAGGTCTTGAGCTTAAAAATATTCCAAGTTGGTATAGCTGATTTCAAATTGGTGTCGCTGGTTCCAAAGTTTATATGGCAGTTTGCTAACTCCAGCTCCTAAAAGTTGGTATGGCCCATACCATTCCTGTCATACTGCATTTTCCATCCTAGTAACGTGCCTTTTCATCCGTTTTGTTTGGGCCTTTCAACGCTCGGGAAGGGGTCCTTTCGAGACGCCCCCCCCCCCCTGGACGAATCCTGGCTACGCGCCTGTCTGAGATGATAGCACCGACAGCAAATGTGATGACTAGTCAATTCCTTCTGGTAACTAGTGAACTAGTAGTTACTTACTTAGTAAACATACTTCGTACATGTCGCAAGAAATGAAAAAAACTATAGTTGATAACTTAGTCACATTGAGTAAAAACTTGAACTGTGTGACGCCAAAATGCCACTTGAAAGACAGGCTGTGATGCTCTATTTAAAGTGTTCAAGTTTGATCATAAATAAATGGTAATCCGTGCGGGGACGAGAAAGACGGAAATGATATTAAATATATATTACATTATATTACAGGCTGGGTAGGCCCTTTTGGCCAAGGGCCCTTTTTCTGAAAAAGCTGCCCCCCAACCGAAAATATGTGGCGCCGGCCCTGCTCACATCAAGTCATCAACATTGGACGAAGATGGGCAAGAGTTATAACTTTGGATTTCTTCCACAAAACAAATCAGTAAGTAGCTACAATTATCCTTTTCACTTTTCCTCATCATTGACAGGCCTTACTTAGTGTTTGAGGTCACCATGCATCCAATGCTGACTTTTACTAAGAGTTAACTTATTGAATTTGCCTAAATCTGGAAATATTTTGTTTGGTAGAATTTAGCTTGTTGACAAGAGGCCTCATAACACATTTTACTTGGATATTTTTTGTTTTGAGGTAAACTCCTCAGGGCTCAGATCAACCACTGACAGAAACATCCCTTGTTTTGTCTTGTGCCTAACCAGTTTTTAGTGGAATTGAAACTTATCACAATACTTCTTGCTAAAAATATGAATACCAGTAAAATTAGCATTGACCCATTCCTCCCTTTCACAGAGTGGCTGTTCTCATCAGCATTATCAACTCCCTTCGGAACTTGTAGCTGAAGCCTGGAGCAACTGAACCAAAGCTGCATACAATTGAATTAATGCTTGTCCATTTGTTGGGTCTTCAGCTCAGCTTGAAGATTGAAACATATTCAAGAATGTAACTGATGTGATCCTAACATTGGAACTGCAAGACGGCCTGTGTGCTTAAACCAGAGTAATTGCATACATAGTGCTTAGGTACCTTATTCAGTGCACATGATAAATGATGCACCCGTCCCTGCTATTCTGCCTTATTGTTATGACAGCAGAAGTGGTGGTGTGAAAGTTTCAGAATATATTGTGCTAATATCCAATCTACATGCCTACAGCCTACTGCCTAGTCTGTATGATATATTTAAGAACAAGGATGTCAGTAATTATTCAACATAATTTGTCAATAGTCATTTCCAGAAAAAAATATAGATTATGCAATATGCATTCCAACAAAAACAGCAATGCTTGGTAATGTTTGAAAAGTATCAAGTCAGATGGCCAACAATCTGTGACATTCTATTACTGAATACTGTTGCTAAATATGCTCTGTAACTATTTGCTGACATTTAAAGAGAATGTTTCACCTTTGTATTGGTTTTGGACGGAGATAGCCATTATGTTTGGCCGCTATTGAAATGTTGAAAATACTAAGGCCATTTTCCCCAAAACAGCGGTTTTTAAGCAATTCAATTTATAGTTGCAAAATGAGGTCTAGGCCAGCGCCGCCGCTGATTGGCTGACAGCGACTTTCCTGCCAATCCCACTTTGTCAGCCAATCAGCGCGGTCTATGGCTCAATAATGACGTCATCATCCCAAATTTACACACTTAATTTGTATAAAGTTATGTGACTTAACGAGACAAAAAAAAATATCACTATCGTTTTCAGCAGCACTTATTCATATTTTCGACTACGAGCATATATTTTACAACTTTCAGGAAGGTGAAACATTCCCTTTAACCTTGTTCATGACTGCATGTGACATATTTGATGATCATGAAAGAAAACAGTGCTATTCATCCTCAAGAGAAATACAATATAGATAATGTGATTGTGTTTGTTTCCTGAGAGAAAAGCTGGTTCTGTGAAGCATAGTAATTATAAACAACATCAACATCAATCATCATCAATGTATTGTCTGTACGTTGATCTCGTTTATCACCATCTACCAATCAACTTGCAGAGGTCATGAGCTTCAGATCATACGTAACTGATGTAGTATAGCAGAAAGACATGCCCGATGAATAAATTGTATTGACTGCATTGAACTATAACCCTTAGGGACTATAGAGTATAAACCCTAAAACCACAGATAAATTTGCATCAAATCCTCCACACCCAGTGACAGTACACAGGCATCCATAGGAAATGGGACCTCACTGAACAAGGCAAGCAAACTCTGTCCATCTTGTAGAAACAGGCCTGCGCACCGCCATCACAGCTTCAAATAGAAGATGTTCCTTTTCTGCAGGCTTGTGCGGAAGCCAGAAATGGTACTGCTCCAACGGCATGCCGCGTCACCCTCCATCATGGTGGTGCTGTGGAGTGTGGAGACTGGAGGATGCAGCATATCCTTAAAGACACAAATGATAACCTCTGTTAGCATTTGTCCAAATCAAATGTTGCAATCATTGAGCAGACTGTCAGCCAGTGTGTGAACTGAAGTTGGTACCTACACATGGCTATGCTTAGAATATTATTTAACCCTAAAACTGTCTGCAATTGGGGTGAAATGATGAAGTACTGGTATTAGTTCAGTAATTCACCTCACTAGTGTATGGTGTTCTTGAGGTCCCCCAGAAGAAGAGTAGTCAGCTGACAGCATTATTATGACAGACTGAACAATAGGTTATCTTTGAATGTCCGTGTTTACATAACCGTGTGTACATAATCGTGTGAATACCGTGTTTCGCTAGCGCCGGCGTTGCCGACAGAGGTATTTTGACCAATCGGACACAGCTATTTCTGCTGCTGAAACTCGTCTGTCAGCAGATTATCGTTATATCGTATTGTTATTGGTGTGTGATGTCATCAATATCAGCTGTTTGCGTCTATACAAAATAACAGCCGGCCCGGTTAGTTTTTTTCCGTTGATGAAACCCGGCTCATGTCCGCAGTGCGATTATTTTTTATTCTGCGTGCGGTGATTATTTGTTGGTAAAACTGGCCTCAGTTCAATCGGAGGAGGCTGGTGGAGCACCGCCCCGCGCCCGAAATGATAGGCGCGCATATTGTTTCTGTCCAGATTGTGAGCATTGCTAAATTGAGCTTTGTGGCTGCGTGTCCATTGGCAGCCCGCGTCAGAACTCGCGTGTATATTTGATTGCAATCTGAGTACCGCTGGCCGGCCAACCTGATAATACTGCGGCTGACACACAGCAGGCGGACAGTACTGCTACGGCTGACACAGAGCAGGCGGACAGTACACTGTAAAAAAAAACTACAAGCCCCTCGTCAAATGACTCTCAGCGCAAAAATGATTATGGAGCAACTTGTAGCAATTGGCTAATTTCTGGCTAATCCGGAGAAACAAGCTTGTTCTACAAGGTCACGCCTCTTTTCCTGAGCACCGCCGTGTTCGGTCCTTGTATTGGTACTAGGCAAATAGTTTGGGAACAAGCATGTAAGTAGCGTTGGTAGTAGGCTGACTAGGGCTTGTAGCAGTCCCTGCCTGGTATGGTAAGCCTTCCTGTACTAGCCACTGCCAGCTAACCCGTACCCAGTAGTGGTACTAGCCAATTCAATAACCCATGGGTCATTGAAGGCTAGTACCACTACTAGTCTGGTAAGCCGTGCCGTGTAAAACGTGCACGGCTGACCAGACTAGCAACCGCGGTCCGTCGACCCGTGCTCCCAACCGCCGCCATGGCGATTAAACAAAAACTAAACAGCACTACAGTATTTTATTTTGTATTTGTAAAGGTGTGTCTCTTGCGACACCTCGATCGGTCGTCACTCTGTCCATGGCACTTGCTCATTCACCGACACTTAAAACCGCAATCCTATATACCACGACCATCCGAGACTCAAAGACTGACACTACAGCACTTAACACTCCTAATTCTTTCGACACCCATACTGACGACACTCCAACCACTTATACAGACACGAAAACACTCCCGACGATGATCAAACATTCCTTCGAGCAATGCGACACTGATACTGACGACAATCATACACTATACAGCCTCAACTTGGAAACACCGACGCTCAGCCACTCAAACCGCGACACCCATACTATGACGACCGCTGCATGCCCAGCCGGCTAGAGGCAGCTGAGGAGCGTCAGTGCTTTGACACTGTGGTGGGGCCCTCCGTTTAAGCCAAGCACCTTGCGGTACATGACAACGCACATGGCACGTGGGTTCCTCACAGGGAATTTGATGTTTAGGACCGGGAACGTGGCGGCCCACGTGCACAGCGCCGTCTCGAGGGGAACATCTCCCAGCTCAGCGATGAGCTTGTTGCCCATCTTAAGGGTGAATGCACCCTTATCATCGTGGATCATGACGAACCTTGCTGCCGTCGGGAGATCCTGGGCCACAATCTTCTCCATGGAGCAGCCCAAGTTCTCAGCCAACTCACGAAAGCAAACTTTCGCTGAAAATAACGGAATATTTCAACATATACCAGTAAAATATCCTGTGGGCGATGACATATATGGCGTCCAACACCACCCACAACTCGTCATGTATTTGAAAATGCGGTCCCATGCCTACTGCAGAAGTCCATATTGGGACAACTGGCACACCCTTCTGAAAACGTTCACCTTTAAATCCCTCATTCGTATGTTTCAATCAGCAGTAACAACTCACGAAGGTAATGTGAGGTAGTTATTGCATGTGTGTTTGGGCAAATGTGTTAATCTTCATTCACATAAATAACATAAGGAACATTCAGCCGGTAGTCGATAATCGGTCCGTTTATTTCTGAATGATGCAGCATTGTAGCACTGAATATTGCATTTGTTGAATATAATATGGTATTTTGCAGCACTTTGTGAGACATTGTGATTCTTTCAATTGAGACGAATCGTTTTGAACGGCAGCCGAGAAAACAGTTAAGTTAGTACTGACGAGACTTCCAATTTCCGTTAATTAACAGTGGCGTAAAACATTATTTACCGTCATACTCCCTCATGTTGCCCTTCGTTTGCACGTTGCATAGCAGCTCCCGCAGCCTCTCTTCGCTGGCCCTCAGAAGCGGGGCCCCCTCGCCCTTTTCGTCACCGGCCAGCCTGGCCAGTTCTTTCCATATCTGAAAGCACCATCACCAATGATTGTAAGTCACGACGAACTAACCGTTACAGCGATGAGACTACATTAACCTTCGCCCTGGTGTGCATTTGCGTGCGTGCGTGCGTGCACGTGTGTGTGTGTGTGTGTGTGTGTGTGTGTGTGTGTGTGTGTGTGTGTGTGTATGTGTGTGTGTGTGTGTGTGTGTGTGTGTGTGTGCGTGTGCGTGTGCGTGTGCGTGTGCGTGTGCGTTGCGTGTGCGTGTGCGTGTGCGTGTGCGTGTGCGTGTGCGTGTGCGTGTGCGTGTGCGTGTGCGTGTGCGTGTGCGTGTGCGTGTGCGTGTGCGTGTGCGTGTGCGTGCGCGCGTGCGCGTGCGCGTGCGCGTGTGTGTGTGTGTGTGTGTGTGTGTGTGTGTGTGTGTGTGTGTGTGTGTGTGTGTGTGTGTGTGTGTGTGTGTGTGTGTGTGTGTGTGTGTGTGTGTGTGTGTGTGTGTCGGGGGGAGGCATTTTGACCCCTTATATTTTTCGTACATTGCGGCAAAATGGCAGCGCTAGGACAATGCCGCAAATTGTGCAAAAAATGACCACCGGTCATCTCTGGTCAGATCACCAGGTCACGTTACCTTACCTCCCCAAAAACAACTGTCGTGCCCAGCCCACAGTGCTTGTTCGAGAGATTTGAAACTTGGAGGATTTAATGAGGGCATGGGTACCTACAATTCGTGGGTACCTACAATTCGTATCTTTCGGATTTTTAATATCGGTGACCGAAGATCAGGTTAATGTCGTGGCCTCTCCATTATATGTGAATGGAAAAAAATCAAATGCTTCCTTTTTCGAGAAATTATGCATCGGGACTGTCCAATTCTTTCAGGATCATGGTGGCTCAAGCCACTCTCTATGACCCAGGTGCACTATTCGAACGGTAACCCCTATAAGGTCATCTGAGGTCATATGACGTCACAAATAGTTATCTGCCAATAACTCTTGATGTAGTGGAGATTAAGACTGGTACCAATGTATTCATGTCATCATTATTATCATTTGTTTAAATGGTACCAATGTATTCATGTCATCATTATGCATCGATCAACATCGATCAACATGACCCAACTTGACCTACTTGGGTCACCACGTGACCTTGACCAGCAGTTCAATTTTGTATTGACCTAAGGTCACCGTGTATATGTTTCGATGCGCCTTGACGAGAGAAATACGATGGTGTCAAAATCGTTGCTGAATGGTTATTAGTTAAAAGTTGTTCACGATTTTTTTTTTAAACCCCGGTGATTTGACCTTTTATGAATTCAGGAGCCTGAACTATTTGCCGTAGCTCAAATGTGACCTCTCCTCGAAAGTGCTTTAAGAAAGAGCGAAAGAGGTCACAGAAGTGCAATTTTCCCCATATTACGAGTAACTGGAACATCGCTTCAGACAATCCGTGTAGCTCGGTAACTATGATTGCAAGGAAGAAACGGAAAATAAGTCGAAAGCTCTTGAAACGGTCTTCTGACAAATTCTCAGATTTGAGCTCAGGTCAATAGTTAAGACTTCAGAAGTCATCAAACTTCAAAAAGGCCATTTTGGTAGAAAGTTATTCGCGAATAGCGTTTAACTAATCAAATTGGAACAGCTATTGTGTAACCATCGTGTTTCCATCGTCAAGGCACGTCGAAAAATATGCATGATGATCTTGAAAAGGTCAATTTAGTTTGACCTTGATTAACCTCAAATCAAGGTCACGTGATGACGTGATGAGGTAAGTCAAATTGGGTCAAGTTGCATACAGTGTCCCAAAATTTGTAAATTTGGGTGGGAAATGACACCCAAATGTGAATAATTTTCCACTCTCACTTCCCATTTAGGAGTGAATTTTCCACTCCCAAATTATGAATTGTGGTATTCTGACATAAATATTGACTAAAAATACATTATTTAAACGAAAACTACTGCTTTTCAGATTCAAAACAAATCAATATTGCACCATTTTCTACATCATTTTCCACTCTCATGGTCTTTTTTGGCTCGGATTTTCCACTCTGACACCCAAACAAAAATGAAATTTTGGGACACTGGTTGCATATGAATCGATGCGTCTTGACAAGACAAACACATTGGTGTCATTGATGCGTTCCAGCTCTTACCAATGCAAAATTACTGGCAAAACAAAAATATGTGACCTCTGGTGACCTCAGATGACCTTTACAGGGGTTACTGGTGAAAACTTGCACTTGGGTCATCAATAATAGCCTAATTCGACATGATTCTCAAACAAAATGCTGTTATCCCATACACCCTGTTGTGAAGCAACAATACCTATCACCAAAAACGTTTGAAATACCTCTTGGTAATCCAGCAGCTGGGGGTAGCGTTGGAAGAAGTCTTCCCATGAGTTGTTCGCAGCCGCCGCCAGCATCCTCCTCCGATCCGGCAGTGTCTTCCACATGAGGTCACGGATGACCTCCTTGTCCTCAGTCTTCTTCAGCTCATTCGCCATCGCGGTGTAGGCGATCTGTGGCTCCGAAGGGGACGGCGAATAGTCTGAAACAACCAAGCACGAAGCCAGGGTTTTCTTTTGTCAGTTTTCAGCTACCAGGCGGAGGGGGGGGGGGGGGGCGGAGAGATGCGGGCGGAAATATTTAAAACTCGACTGTCATGCAACACCACAGGCGTAATGTCAAAGGTTCAGCATAATCCCATGATATCAAAAGCAAACTGAATCGTTAAGGGAGAATGCCTCCTTGCTCTCCTCGGCTCCGTTCCTGGAAATCACAATTATTTGTGCTGGCATATAATTCAATCAGTTGCAAATCGAAGTCTAGCTTCAATATAACACCTGGAGTTTAATACGCGCAGTGGAGGGGGCGGGGGTTGGCCTCCCCCACATTTCAAAACGTTCCTACGCCCATGGCTCAGATCTCAGGGGGCTACTTTCGCCTCCCCCAACCCCCCTCCAATGCGGTTTCCTCAGACCCCCTCCACGGCGCGTGTCACGGAAATAGTCCATCGTTCACCATCCAAATTTTAACATGGGCTATCTATGACGCTATCTATGCCTTAAATATAGTTTAAACTAGGTACATATATGCACGAACTCTATTCATACATCCAGGTGAATATAATACTATTATTTTCGTGATAAATATTATCCCCCGCCTTCTATCAATCTCAAAAGCAACACCGAAGAATGGACCCGACACCCCTGGATAAAATACGTTACTTGGAAGTCCTTCAAACGAAGTTCGCTGGCGTTTCTGTCCTGTCTCCTTCTCTCCTGTCACCAAGCGCCGCTTCCTCCGGGAGTTCCTAAATTTGTTTAGGACCTTTGCCTTCACAAACGCCTGTCGGGAATAAACAGCCTAGTTATTTCACGCATGAAAACTAGCAGGTGATCACGGATGATAACAGATCATCTACAGCGTCAGCGAAAACAAAACATATAATACATTCGTATTACACACCCGCCACCTGGTCCTAATTGAACAAGCTTATCAGCGCCCTGACGCACGAGCATTTGCAGCCACTCCTAGCGGGACAGAAACAAAAATGAGCTGCCCCACACGGCTTCCGATGTGGGTTCGTTTCGTAGGATCAGATTAGACGATACTGTCAGGCCACGATGGTGGACAAAGGCGGAAATATAAACCCCGATTCCATAAAGCTGCGGGACGCCGACAGCTACCAGCGCCGCATAGGGCGATGTTCCGTTGGGTTGCGGTTATCCATGAGGACCCCGGGGTACATAAACAAGAATACGTCACGATGGTGCAGTTCTTGTTTGAGAACCCTCGAAAATTAACAATGGATCTAAAGCTGAGGGATATTCGCGGTTCATTTCACATGCCTCTGCGAACACTCCCTCTTCAGTCAGCAGATTCGCTGTAGTAGGTGGTCATCACTTCACCTGTTACCAATATTGTCAGACATTCAAAAATTCACGTCGTGTGTATGTTCAAATTGTACGTACTTCCAATCCGAAGTTCAAGTTTGAAACCGACACCGCCGACAGGCAACAGCTTACATACCCTGGCTTCGAAGCCCGACAGTCGACCACCGAGGTAGGGATAAGCATCAAGGATGGTCTGGGCGATCCGCTCATAGTCGGCACCAGAGGGAAACCTGGGAATGTCACAGTGACTCAGACATTTAGGAAACACTGCGGACGCAGGGCGAGGGCGGGTTCGGGAAGAGAAAAGGCAACTTATCCTACTTAACCCGCGCCGTGCTGGTGTTCGACGCCAACCTTATCCCACGCCGGGCCGGTGCTCGAGAATTCCGCCTCGGGCCGGGGGGGGGGGGGGGGGGGGGCGCGTGGCGTTTCGACGCCCCCTTCTAACTCGGTTTCTAGGTAACGTAGAGCAAAACGAAAAACGGCGTTCGAAGGGGCGTCAGAAATGATTTCGAAACTACTTCATTTTTTATCGCTCAGGTCAATATTGAGGTCACCAGAGGTCATCAAAGGTCAGATTTTCCGTTTTTAGGTAGCTTGATCCAGAAATCCCTCGATATCTCGGGAACTATGTTAGTTAGGAGGAATTCGAGAGAGAAAAAAACGCTGGAAAGCCCTTTCAATTCTCTTTCGCTAAGGTGCCATCAGAATTGACCTCAGGTCAATAGTTTTGGTTGCAGAGGTCATCAAATGTCAACAAACATGTTTTTCAGCTTCAGTTGTTTCGTTAATAACTTTTTACATAATAATTATAGGCTGATAATTTTGACATCATCGTGTCTCTCTCGTCAAGGCGGTTAAAAAATATACATCATGATCTTGCGAGAGCAATTGCAAAATTTTACCTCAGGTCAAGGTCACATGGTGACCCAAGTAGATAACGGTGGGTCATATTGCATGAGTCGATGCGAATTGATGAGACAAACACATTGGTGCCATTTTCGCGTTTCTATCTCATCTCTATCAAAAGTTATTGGCAACAAACTGTTGGTGAACTCGGGTGACCTCAAATGACCTTTACATGGGCCACTTATCAAAATTTGCACCTGGGCCATCAAGAACAGTCTAAGGAGGCATGATGCTGAAAGAATGGGACTGATCTGACAGGTGTGCTCTGAAAAGGAGGGATTTGAAGTTTTACCCATTGCTTATAATGGAGAAGACATGAAATGATATATATCTAGATATACAAATTTTAGGTATTGATATGTTTATTATATCCTGAAAGTTTGAAACTGCTCAGTATAAAACTATGGTTGTGGAACGACTTCAAACTTTTTCGGAGGTCGGGTCACGTGATCTGACCTCGTGACCTGACCTTTGGTCCCTAGGAGTCCAAATTTTCACAAAGGATGTGCAATTGATGCCCAAACCGGTGTGCAAAAAACGGCGGCGCGCCGTTTTTCCGCTATCGTCAAAAAGCTTAGGGGGGGGGGCGTCTAAACGCCCCCCCCCGGCCCGGCGCGGGTTAACCCGCGCACTGCTGGGGGTTCGCGCCGAACACCAACTGCCGGGGGGGGGGGGTTGACCCCCCCCCCCCCCCGAGATCTCGAAAACCACGCAACGTAGCAACAGGCGGAAAACGGCATTAGATAGGTCGCGACAAGTACTAGAGAAAATACACAGGTCATATTTAGGTCAGATCAATATTGAGGTCACCAAAGGTCCAATTTTCCCATATTTTAAGTAACTGGAACATCGCTTCAGATAATCTTGGTTAGCTCGGTAACTAAGATAGCTAAGAAGAAACGGAAAAGGCACTGGGAAGCCCTTGAATTGCTCTTTAAGTAAGGTGTCCTCAGATTTGAGCTAAGGTCAATAGTTTAGGCTCCAGAGGTCATCAAAAGTCAAAATGGCAAATTTCGCGGAGATAACTTTTCGCGAATAATTGTTTAACTAGTTGCGCTAGATCAACGATTTTGTCACCATCGTGTTTCCCTCATCAAGGCGCGTCGACTCATATGCGTGATGACCTCGAAAAGTCAATTTCAAAATTTGACCCCAGGTCAATGTCACGTGACCCGAGCAGGTCAAATTGGGTCAAGTTTCATATCACTCGATGCGTATTGACGAGACAGACACATTGGTGCCATTAACCAGTTTCTATCTTTTCTCTATCAAAAGTTATTGACGAAAAAGTGTTGGTGACCTCGGATGACCTGATGACCTTTTCAGGGGTTACTGATCAAAATTAGGACTTGGGTCATCAATAATGGCCCAATAAAACATGATCCTGAAAGAATTAGACTAATCTGATGGATATCCTTGAAATAAGAGGGATATGCATTTTCCCCATTGACTTATAATGGGGAGGACACGGAATTGACCTCACCTCAGGTCAACAATATAACAAAATCCGAGATATACAAGTTGTAGCTTATGATTTCCTTATGAAATGCTGAAAGTTGCAAATCCATCCATCAATGTGGTACAACCGCAAACATTCCTGGAGGTGGGGTCACGTGACCTGAACTGGTGACCTGAACTGACATGACCCGGGGTTAAAATTGTGACACAATGTGACCAATTGATGCTCAAATAGATGTGCCAAATTTGGCGGCGCTACGCGCCGTTTTTTTCCGCTATCGACGAAAAACCTGAGGGGGGGGAGCGGAAATCCCCCCCCCCCCCCGGCAGTGAGCGGATTAAACTTAGCGGCGCCAACTGCTAATCAGTCTCAACTGGGCAATTCCTTTTTATTTTAGTCGAAGAACCAGAGTGGTCGACCAAGCGCCTTTCTGGGCACGGCGCGGGTTAAATTAACATGAGCTAATTTGAGCCTGAAATGACAAGCCGATGGCGGAAGCAGAAAATGGGTATGTTGGGTCGGTCCTGTCAACAGAACCATGCATGACAGAAATACGTAACCCGCGCCCTACTGGAGGGAGGCATTCTTGCGTTTTTAGATAGCAAAAAAAGCGGTGACGCTTTTTGGTACAATTTAATCCATATCCTTTCCGCACCTTCCTGAAAATGTTGACTCCAGGTCATTATTGTGATGTATCTCGGTTCAATCAACGCCACCAGAGCTTAGCGGTGTATACCGTATACAGACTTGCGATCGGGGAAGGATGCATTCTGGGACGGCGCGACTGACTGGCCTAGAAAGTGGCATGGCGTCACATGCAGGACTTTGGCACGCTCTTGCCATGATGGACTTACATGGTAATCCTGGTTTGCATTTCATGCACAGCTCCCATGAGTTGGCTCCAGTCGCATCCATCGAGGTGCTCCTCAGAGTGTAGCTTCCTCTGCAGGTTCAGGGACAGGCTTTCCTCAGGAAATCCTGCCACCGGAAACCGAAGACTGGAACATACAGATACAATCATTACCAACAAAAGAGGCATTGAAAACGAGCCAGCATACTTTAAGTATCTGGAGCAGTTTCACAGGCGTGCCTAATGCATTGGTATCCTATCACTTCAGTCACGGACAAAACAGCGAACAGGGACGAAAATGACGTAAAAAGTTCAGATAGTTCAGATAGATAGTTATTTTGGTGAAATTCTGTAGCCGGTGTTATCTGAACTGCTGCTTTTCTAAGTGAATATGATTGATTTGCGCTTAAATTAGTGATGTTCTCGATTTTTTTGTTATCCCACAGCTGTTTATATTTTTTAACCCACAGCTCAGTTTTCGCGGATCACTGACTTGTGAAATATTATGGAAGTAGGCAGTCTGCATCAACTTAACACATTCTAGGTGAAGCCATGGTTCACTCTGACGTTATTTGCTTAATCAGCTAATTCCTTCTAACAAATAACATTTCTCCTCTAAATATCGTGCCAATAAAAATCACTTTAGAGGAAAACAGCCCTAATATATTTTTCCTTTAATCAATTGCGTAATAGAGCACAACTCCCATCTGTAGGGGAGACCAGGGCAAGACGTTTGATGACTCATAGCGTCAGCTTATTGACTGGAACCGACAAAATTTGACACCGACACGTTTGCTAGACAACTTTCCAACGGAGCCGTGCTGATCCCTCAAATTTACACACCTAACTATTCAAAGATTGTTTTCTCTTGTGCAGTGAAAATCGTTACCTTCAAGTTGTCAACTATCGACAATTGAAGGTGGGGCGTTTTGCCCCGGTCTCCCCTACACCATTCAAACATTGCACATCATGAATAACACACTTATTGCAAAAAGTAAGTGCTTGGATCCAGCAGATTCAGTGTTTATGAAAACGTGATTTACGAACCTCTCACTTGGCGATGCTCCGACCCGAGCCCTCGGGGTTGAAGCTTCTTCGTTGACCGCCACAGTGCTGCATCTCGACAGAGCCCCCACGCCGGTGCAGGAGCCGATGCTCAAAGGGTCATGTTGGTCAGCTGTTGCCTCTCTGAAGACAAACAAATTATCGTGCGAGACACAAGATACACATCGTTCCATTTAGTCCGCTATTGTTTTTGTTTTGTTTTTGTTTTGTATGGGGGGGGGGAGGCTTCAACACATTAAAGCATCACTTTTGATCCGTTGATGTGGAATAAATTAAATTAAATGTTGTGGTTGTTAAACGGTGTAAGTTCGGTAACTGGGCAGCTAGGTACTGGATGCCTGGACATCAAGGTAATCTGAAGCTGGGCAGTCACAGGATCATCACTAAACAACAGCCAGGTTGACTAGCTGTTGACCTGAAGCCGGATGATGGAATGTGCAAGCCACAAATTCACGCGAGTTACTACAACGGAAGTAACAAGCGGTTTACAACCCCTTACAGTGAAACGGAAGCCAGTGTCATACTGGTGGTCATCATTGACGAGCTGAAATGTCGAAATGGGACCAAAATTATATGCAGCAAGTTTTTCCTTGAGTAATTGTAAGACAAATTTGCGTTTACAAATTTACACATTATGACTGTTTAACCTTCGCCCTGGTGGGGGGTCAAATTGACCCCCCCCCCCTCATGTTTTTTGCCGATAGCGTAAAAACGGCGGCGCCAAATTTGGCACAGCTGTTTGGACAGCAATTCCACACACTTTGTAAAAATGTTGACTCCAGGTCATCTCAGGTGAGCCAGGTCACCAGGTCAGGTCAAGTGACACTACTACCAAAAAAGTTTGAGGTCGGGCCAAGGTCATAGTTTTTGAGGGGTAGATATGAAACTTTCCGGATTGCATAACCTCATCGGTACCTACAAAACGTACATCTCGGTTTTTGTATCTCCGTGACCTAAGGTCAGGTCAGTCACGTGACCTCTCCATTATAAGTCAATGGGAAATATTCAAATGCTTTCCATTTCCAAGATACGCATTAGAACAGTCCAAGTCTTACGGTATCATCGTATCATAGGCCCTTCTAGATGACCCAGGTGTAATATTTGATCGGTGACTCGTACGAGGTCACATGAGGTCATATTACGTCATAAACTGTTTGTTGACAATAACTATTGATGTAGTGAAGATACAGACGTGTAAATGGTACTCATGTGTTCGTCTGATCAAGACGCATCGATCCATATGCAACATGACCCAATTTGACCTACATGGGTCACCACGTGACATTGAGCTAAGGTCAAATTTTCAAATTGACCTGTCAATGTCACGATGTATATATTTCGATGCGTCTTGACGAGAGAAACACGATGGTGTCAAAATCGACGCTCTACGATTATAAGTTAAAAAGTTATCTGCGAAAAACGGTTTTGATAAACAACGGACATTTTTATTTTGATGACCTCTGGAGCCTCAATTATTGACGCTAGGTCAAATCTGACACAAAAACGTTACTGAGGCGTTCCAAGAGCTATCCATTGCTTTTTTTCGGATTTGTCCTAGCTAACATAGCTTCTGAGATAGCTTCTAACATAGCTTCTGAGATAATAGCGTTTATACCGGAAAAAATCCTTGTTTTTTTGCAAATTTGACATTTGGTGACCTCAATGTCTTATGACAGCAAGTCAGAATAAGAGACGCAACTTCCCATAAAACTTGGTGTCGGTATTGGTATTAGTGTCAGCAAGTTCTAATAGGTATCGGGATGATGATGATACCAATCAACTTAGTATCGGCAGCGATATTAACAAGTGCACTCTACCCACGATCCCATTTTAAATCCCCGAGTTTCGTCATTTAAAGGGAAATAATGACCTTTTTCCACAAAAATAGAGTTATCACTTGAAATCGACAGACGAGGCCAAAATATATTGTAAATTCATCACCTTTTGCCTAAAACTGTTCCTAGCCAAAGATATTTCAATTTGGAAACGCTCAAGCGCTCCCCGCTGAAAACAACGGATCGGCAAGTACTTGGCGCATTTTATGGTACTTGAATGCTTTTGCCATCTATGCTTGAATTCAATTCGATTATACCCGTCACATTCGCCCAAAATATTACGTTTCTAACCTGGCTACGGATTTGTTGTATCACAACCACCAGTCGTTTACACATAGGAACATTAACAAAAGCATTCTTCACTGATGGTTCACATACCTTTGTTATTTCGTAGCAGCGATCCTTTTTTGAACGTTTTCCAACTGGATGTTTATTAGGCGTTTCTTGCGCCCGAAACGTATCAAAAGCGCCACTTAGCGTAGCACTGCATATAGAGTTGGGTCAAGGCCGAATGGACGTAAACGAAACCACACAAGTAAGTATCTTCAATTTTTCAAAAACTTAAAACTCCTTAATAGGAAAATGCTTTATTAATTCTTAAATATAAATTCCGTAATTGTTATACCATAACGGGAGCTAAAAAAAAATCGTTTAAACAAAATAACAAGGTCATTATCTCCCTTTAACGTTACATTTTTTTCCCTGGTATGTTGTGACAATGAAGTTCCATATTTTTAGGTTGTCTTGAACAGTAGAAGAGTACAAAATCAAATAATTATGATTAGAAAATGCATTACGGACATCAGGGGCAACAGTAAAAACACCAAATTCATAACCAAATACTTGCAATCAACTGGCCGTTATGCATCGCCGGAGGGATGTGAATGAATGAGACTGAAGTGAATGTAATACATCTTCAAATTGCAAATGAAGTGGAGGCATGTGACTATCTACTCCCTGATGTTCTGCGGCTCCTGACCCAGCTAGAGTATGAACAATAGAGCATCATCACTCTCAAAGGCTGATGCTAGTGTTTCGGCCATTCTGAATGAATCATCTGTCAAGCTGCCATCTTCGAACCTCAGCGGACCCACAGAAGGACAACCAACTTTCTTGTGTCGTATGTATGCATGGAGCTGCTTGGGATTGGACTTTAAGTCATCTAACATTTGCATTTCATACCTGGATTGGGATGTCAAAGCAAAATTCCTCCGAACGGTTGCTAATAAAGAAGTTTCCCAATACATCTCATGATGTGCTTGAATTTCTGCCCAGTTGAGACCTTGAGCAGCTTTTCTCCATGCTAGAAGTCTGGTAGGGGGATTAACTTTCCATGGTACTTTTCTAGTGTGTGACAAGGTATGTGCAGGAACATGTTCTTCCACCAGAGGGGAAACAACATCAAGAAATCTGGTGTAGGCGTCTTGTACATTAAAGTAGCAGAGTTCCAAATCCCAATCTACTTCACTAAGCCTTACATAAATATGGTCATGGTGCCACCGTCTACGACTTTTCCCTGAAGAGGTTGTGGGAAGGTAGGCTTGGTTGAAAAGGTAATCACATATGGTAGGACAGTGGTCACAGCCTGGCATGGGTGGAAAAACTTGCACTGCACTAATCCTGTCATTATCAGTAGTGATTATCAGGTTCAATATATTCCCTGAGCGTGGAAATGTTGGCTCATTGATCCACTGGGCAAGGTCCAGACTGATAAATACCTTTAAAAAATGCCCACACATGATGCTGATTGATTCCAGTCACTCTGATCACAATGTAATGAGGGCAGGTTGAAGTCACACAAAATTAGTACCTCTTTCATTGAACAGGCTGAGAGTAAATAGTCAATGAGCTGCGAGTCCTCCAGGTCAGAGTAAGAAGGTCTGCATACTGCAATCATCAACAAGTTGAAGTCGACCAGCTGTACAGCTAAACAGTTGCTGACCTGGACATCACAGTGCAGCTACTTAAGGCTGCCATGTATATACATGCAAACCCCATGTTTGGAAACATCTCCAGAAACATCTTGTCTAACCACATTGTAGGATGGGATTGTGACAAAGGAGCTAGGCATAGAGTGCAGTAGATGTGTTTCTGTAACACAAAACACCTGTAACTGGAGGTTCAACAGAAATTGCTCAACAAAGTGAAGCTTGTTTGTCAACGAATTAACATTTGCATGTCCAACCCTCAGAATAAATGTGTTTTGTGTTGCTACCTTGCTGGTAGCCGGAACTACTAGTTTGAGGGGGACATTACTTGTTTGGGAACTGTTTCTGAGCTAGAGGGGAACTGTGGGGGATCGGGTAGCCTCACTGCTAGGTAGATTGGTGCTGCCCTGTTAACTCGGGAGAGGCCTGCTGTGAAAGATTCTTGTCTGGCTTTCAATACCTGTCTCTGGTTGTAGGCTAGGTCCCTTCTGAGGTAGACTGAGCTGAATTGATTACATAATTTTAGTTGTTTTGCCCTGTCTAGCAAACATTTCCTCAGATCATCATCGTGACTTTACCTCTAAAGAGATCAGTCTCTGAGGTGATTCTTACAACATCAGTCAGAGTCACTTTCTTGAGTTTCTCTTCAATGAGGTGCTTGGACAGTCTCAAACTTTGACACTGCCTCATTGGCAAAGTATGCACCAAGACCACTAATGACTAGTGAGTTTCTCCTCCTTGGTTCCTCAAGTTTTCTGAGTTTCTCACTGACAACCTTTCGGTACTCCTCTGAGTGGGTCATGGGGTGGGCAGACTGGAAGCTGTCACTGAGGCATATGTGGGGGGGGGGGGGGGGCTGAGTCAGGGTAGTTGGGTTAGGTTGAGGATGAATGGAAGATTCACAGATTTTAGTATTTTCTTTGATCTAAGATCTAATGCGGACACATATCACCAAACATTTGATGCAATTATCTGTGTTCTACGTCAGCATTGTCTTCAACATGCCATAGCATTAAATGTTTGGTGATAGGACATGTCTGGCATTAAAGGAGCTTACTGTTACCCTACCACAACCCTGGACAGTGTCCAGGGTTGTGGCAAAAATAAATGTGATAATAAACATTAAAAATAAATGTGCATGTGTCCAGTGGACACATATGCACATTTATTTTTAATGTATATTATCAGGTCACTAATATCAGTGCTGAAGCTGGATGAGCCTAAATATAAAAAGTAGGGGTATAAGTTAAATAACAAACCTCCCAAGTTTATGGTGGTACACTATAGTGGTATATTGGGGACTGGAGTACCCTAATAGAAGAAGGATAGCAAGCCAGCTGACTGTAGTAGTACTCCAGAAACACAAGTGTAGGCCAATCCAAATAACATCAAAGTAACCAAAATAACCAGTGACAGAAGCGATTTGGGTGTGTCAGACACATTTTGAAAGCTACATAGAGCTCAGCCGCTTTTAGTGGAAAACTCTGGCAAGTCTGTCAATATTATTTCTTAGTGACAATTATGGAGAAATATCAATGAATCCATGAATAGTCACTAGAGATGCAACTTGGAATGCAACGGATGACTCTAAATCCATGGACATGCCTAACCTAACCTATGGATCTTCATACCAGGGTTTGTGTGCTGAAGGTTACTGGAATAGATTTTAGGCAAGGGAAAAGCAAATATTTTAGGTTAAGTTATTGTGCTGTGCTTTAGGCTTCAGACCCGGCTCTTGCCTAAAATATATTGCAGCTAACCTCCAGCGCACAAACCCTGGAACAAACATCCATAAGTTGTTAGGTTAGGTATGTTCATGGATTTAGCGTCATCCGTTGCATTGCAAGTTGCATCTCTAGTGACTCCAGTGTCAGAAAAGTGACATGTTTCTTCATTTCTCTGAATTTGGAAGTTTTGTTCCATGAAAACTTTGACTGTAAAAAATGAATGGATAGTGACTCCAGTGTCAGAAAAGTGACATGTTTCTTCATTTCTCTGAATTTGGAAGTTTTGTTCCATGAAAACTTTGACTGTAAAAAATGGATGCACAATATGGCTGACAAGCATAACACATGGCAGGAGAAGATTGACAAAAAATAGCATACATTATACATACATTACACATACACAATACATTATACAATAATACAAATAATATACAAAGTTGGTATATGCATTACAAAAAAAAAATGTCTGCCACTGGAGAGAAGACAAAAATCTGTGAAAAATGTTCCACAAACTTAGATCGTGGAACCACTTTTATGACTCCATTGTTGCACTCCAGTTTGCAATGGAGGGCAAAACTGCTAAATCCTCTAAAAAAAGTTCCACAATATCATAACTTGGGTTCACAAAGCGGTTAAACTTCCTCTTGAGCCTACAGAAAATAACACAAGATCGCTTACCTTCAATATCAGTACCAAACCACCCACGTGAAAACACCGAATCTGAATCGAGACGCGACGCAACCTCGGGGGCCCGGCCGATGCATTTGCGCGGGAACAGATGTTACTTTTAAAAGCAGCTTCAAAGTTCAAATCCTCCACTGCTAACCCTGACAAGGGCATCTAATCGCGGTAGAGTTCAAGAACCACGCCTGCGCCTTTCACCTCGTACGATAATCAACTCGACGCTCTTATACTGATACCGCCTTGGATACGGCCAGGGGGATGTCGAGGAGGCTCGTACGCAAGGCTATCTCTTTAGCATGTACTGGGCGGAGCGTTGTCAGTTGAGCTAATATCAAAATGACGTATAGAGGGGCACGCATAGAACTCGTCTGAAACAAGCTACCGGCGGTTACAACTGATGAGGCTGTGAGTACTTCTTTAACACTGCGCAAAATTATGTCGTTAGCATGGTGATTGTCCAGTGAGCAGTTATCCATACCATGATTCCGCTTGTATGCATTTTTTAGACAAGGACACTGTTGAATGTGCAAGGCTCTTACTGATAATTTCCTTATATGCTCTGACAAGGAACAAGGGAGGCAGTTGTTAAACATTCCTAATTTCAAAATTGGCTAGTGATCTTTTTTTACAGTGTACTGCGGCTGACACACAGCAGGCGGACAGTACTGCTACGGCTGACACAGAGCATGCGGACAGTACTGCTGCGGCTGTCACAGAGCAGGCGGACAGTACTGCGGCTGTCACAGAGCAGGCGGACAGTACTGCGGCTGACACAGAGCAGGCGGACAGTACTGCGGCTGTCACAGAGCAGGCGGACAGTACTGCGACTGTCACAGAGCAGGCGGACAGTACTGCTGCGGCTGTCACAGAGCAAGCGGACAGTACTGCGGCTGTCACAGAGCAGGCGGACAGTACTGCGGCTGTCACAGAGCAGGCGGACAGTACTGCGGCTGTCACAGAGCAGGCGGACAGTACTGCGGCTGTCACAGAGCAGGCGGACAGTACTGCGGCTGTCACAGAGCAGGCGGACAGTACTGCGGCTGTCACAGAGCAGGCGGACAGTACTGCTGCGGCTGTCACAGAGCAGGCGGACAGTACTGCTGCGGCTGTCACAGAGCAGGCGGACAGTACTGCTGCAGCTGTCACAGAGCAGGCGGACAGTACTGCGGCTGTCACAGAGCAGGCGGACAGTACTGCTACGGCTGACCCAGAGCAGGCGGACAGTACTGCTGCGGCTGTCACAGAGCAGGCGGACAGTACTGCGGCTGTCACAGAGCAGGCGGACAGTACTGCTGCGGCTGTCACAGAGCAGGCGGACAGTACTGCGACTGACACAGAGCAGGCGGACAGTACTGCGGCTGTCACAGAGCAGGCGGACAGTACTGCGGCTGTCACAGAGCAGGCGGACAGTACTGCGGCTGTCACAGAGCAGCGGCTGCACTGACCGCGCGATGCTGCAGCTTCTGCGGGGATAGTGTCGGTGGTCCGTCCGCTTCCATACACTGACAGACATCGGAGACTCTTGAGAGTTCTCAGAGACCATACAGGGGTCGATTTAGTCGCTGCAGAGATTTTACGCGAACTTTCGAGGAGGTCTTTTGGTCTCAAGATTATCTTTTTTTTGTCAAGGTTCTCAGCGTGAATTATTAAGTTTTGCTTGAGAATGCCTGAAAAACGTCTCGGCGCCGCCCGGGATTGAACCGGGTACCCTTCACATGTTAAGCGAGCGCTCTACCACTGAGCTACACTGACAGACATCGGAAACTCTTGAGAGTTCTCAGAGACAATACAGGGGTCGATTTAGTCTCTGCAGAGAGCCACATTTTACGAGAACTTTCGAGGGGGTCTTTTGGTCTCAAGATTTTGTTTTTGTCAAGGCTCTCAGCGTGAACTATATAGTCTTGCTTGAGAATGCCTGAAAAACATCCCGGCGCCGGCCGGAATTGAACTGGGGACCCTTCACATGTTAAGCGAGCGCTCTACCAGTGAGCTACGGCGTGGCTTATACCAGAACAAGCAAAAAGACGGTACCAACCAAGGCAATTGCTGGGTGAGGTTGATACTTACCGCCTTTCCGTGTATTAGTATTGTTTGGTTAACAAATGATGGTATGAAAGTAATGTTTACCGAAAAAAATAATAGTTATTCGGTATTTACTTTAATAAAAGTCGGTTTCCGTCGTTGCGATTACAGCGACACCTGCAGTGCTATGGTGGCGCCATCTACATGGAATGAATTCAATTTCAGGATTCTCTCAGGAGATCATCCACGGTTCTCAACAGGTGACTGCTAAAACATCCCGCGGGTTCGATCCTCGATCGCGACAGACTTTTATAATTCGTTGACTGCCTGATGGGTCTCAGAGACATAACATTGTCAGCTGGATACATATTTACTATCAACAACCAACGCGGAGACCATGTAGATGTATCAGGCGAGACCATCCACTGAAAGGTCTCGAAATGAAAACCGTGCAGGTTTCTCAGGGAAGAGCATTCAGCAAAAGTTCTCAAAAGTGTTTCTGAATGTACGGCGTGGCTTATACCAGAACAAGCAAAAAGACGGTACCAACCAAGGCAATTGCTGGGTGAGGTTGATACTTACCGACTTTCCATGTATTAATATTGTTTGGTTAACAAATGATGGTATGAAAGTAATATTTACAAATCAAAACGATCGAAAAAAATAATAGTTATTCGGTATTTACTTTAATAAAAGTCGGTTTCCGTCGTTGCGATTACAGCGACACCTGCAGTGCTATGGTGGCGCCATCTGCATGGAATGAATTTAATTTCAGGATTCTCTCAGGAGATCATCCACTGTTCTCAACAGGTGACTGCTAAAACATCCCGTGGGTTCGATCCTCGATCGCGACAGACTTTTCTAATTCGTTGACTGCCTGATGGTCTCAGAGACATAAAATTGTCAGCAGGAGACATATTTACTCTCAACAACCAACGCGGAGACCATGTAGATGTATCAGGCGAGACCATCCACTGAAAGGTCTCGAAATGGAAACCGTGCAGGTTTCTCAGGGAAGAGCATTCAGCAAAAGTTCTCAAAAGTGTTTCTGAGTGTAGAACTGAAGTCGGGATAGATGGATGTGCTTTGCGCCCCATCACGAAACTAATCAGCTATACTTTCTCACTTAGCTGCTAAATTGCCCCCGCCCAAATGTTCCTACTGCACATGGGATAATTACTAGGGTTGGGAATATCGACAATTTGTATCGATAGTTGCTTTGATTGGTATTTATCGTTTATCGATACAATTGTCTCAATTTATCGATTAATTGTTTCAGCTACAAAACATTATAAATCTCAAAACGGTAATGATTTAAACCCGTCCGTCCCAACTCAACAGTCGTTCTGTCGAGCGCGAGATGCTGGACCGTTTCATGCGAGTGCTCAAGCCGCTGTCGAGCGCGAAAAGCTGGACCGTTTCGTGCGAGTGCTCCCGCCGCTGTCGAGCGCGAAATGCTGGACCGTTTCGTGCGAGTGCTCAAGCCGCTGTCGAGCGCGAGATGCTGGACCGTTTCATGCGAGTGCTCAAGCCGCTGTCGAGCGCGAAATGCTGGACCGTTTCGTGCGAGTGCTCAAGCCGCTGTCGAGCGCGAGATGCTGGACCGTTTCATGCGAGTGCGCAAGCCGCTGTCGAGCGCGAGATGCTGGACCGTTTCATGCGAGTGCGCAAGCCGCTGTCGAGCGTGAGATGCTGGACTGTTTCGTGCGAGTGCTCAAGCCGCTGTCGAGCGCGAGATGCTGGACCGTTTCGTGCGAGTGCTCAAGCCGCTGTCGAGCGCGAGCTGCTGGACCGTTTCGTGCGAGTGCTCAATCCGCTGTCGAGCGCGAGATGCTGGACCGTTTCGTGCGAGTGCTCAAGCCGCTGTCGAGCGCGAGATGCTGGACCGTTTCGTGCGAGTGCTCAAGCCGCTGTCGAGCGCGAGATGCTGGACCGTCTCATGCGAGTGCTCAAGCCGCTGCCGAGCGTGAAATGCTGGACCGTTTCATGCGAGTGCGCAAGCCGCTGACGATGTACTGGATGCGAAGTCTGTTCCATTCCACTTCACTGAGGCAGTTTTTAACATGATAGCTGATCTTGTGGCGGGACTCAAGCCAGAAAAAAATGGCAGTATCGACACTCTGTGAACGAGGCTCTACGCTTCTCACGGCAGAGGGGACCATAAAGTTCATCATTCAAACTCTCGAAAGAAACCTACAAAATATGTGAAGATTTATGGCACGCTGTCGAACAGCGCGTACATCACAGAGACGCAACAGTCCGCTTGTTGGTCGTTTAGATACCTCACCACAGGGGAAGTGCTGGGCCCAGATTACCGTGACACCGTGGGGTCTCAGCGATCTAACAGAATCAACCTGCAGTCGACAGCAAAACAAAGCTTCTGGCGAGGCTCCACGAAGGACGAGGGATACAAGAAGCGGAAAGTGGGAGAGGCGACTTCGGAGCCGAATCGGAGACAGAAGCAAGTGAAGAAGATGACAGGGCCAACCTCATGAAAGACTTGAAAAGATCGATCATGGAATCTACGACACGTGAGGCGGACGGTGAATGGGGGATTCGCGGGTCTGAAAAAATAAATGAGTGCATTCGAATCATCCGGATGTTTGTCGGGGAATCTCGACTTGCTCAATTTCACTACGAACTGTACATACCAGTCACTACGAAGCCCACAAGCGTTGAGCTGGAGAGGTTGTTCTCGGCGGCTGGCCTCTTCCTGACAAAGCTGCGGTCGCGCATGAACGACCAGGTCTTCGATGCGCTGTGCTTTCTGAATGCACATTTTAAGTGCTGTGGGGATTGGTACTGCAAATATACGTGGCAATGCAATTACGCGTTTTATCGATAAATTTATCGATTAATCGATAAATAGCAAAACAAAATAACGCGTATCGATAAAACTCAAAAGTTCTATCGATTCCTAACCCTAGTAATTACCTCCTGTTTCATAGCCACCAGTGCAATGCATGATTTCATCACCTAAAGCCCGGTTCCTACTGGGCCCGCCACCCGTCAAAACGGATCCGTCGCCGTCAAACGGGGCCGTTGAACGCCGTTCAGTGACGGGTTCGGTAGGAACCGGGGAGTGACGGTGACTGACGGGGCGCAACAGCTGATCGTGACGGATCCGACGCCGTCGGAGCCCGTTTTTTAAAGTTGAACATTGTTAAACTTTTTGGCGAGGAAAAAAACTCCAGAAAAAGCTCCATGAAAAGCATTATCATTAGCCCGTTCTTGGGCCATCAGTGCTCGAAATTCTCCCATTTCATCTCTGCACAGCAGTGGTTGGCGAACCCATGTTCTACGGCGCCGTCTTGGTTCTTCGTTCATCATTAACAACAGCAACAGCTCCTCCTCTTCATCTTGTACAAGTTCGATGTTCATCTGGGATCTTGATCTTGGAAACTGCAAATAAAAACAAACAAAATATATACACAGTCAGAACGCAAACGCAGAACAAAGACAAAAACTTGGTCTTGGTGGTGCATGGCCATATGGAGATCAGATATACATATAGACAAGGCCAAAGCCATAGATACATAGGACAAGGCCATAGACAAGGCCGTATAAGAGCATATAGATGCCGGTGCATGCTTTTATACGGCCTTGGGTGAATGCCTATGCTGAAGCGCTTGATTCGTGGCAATTCAGCAGGTCCATGTAAGTTTTTTAACACTCTTAACATCCGTGCTAAACTAACCGCTGTCTTCTCTGGTGTAGATAGTTGTGTATGCAACATTTGAAATGATTGCATTATCTGGTACATGATGTAAAACAACATATTAAGAATAATGATGTCTGAAAAGAACTGGTATTTCGAGAAAATATTGTATTTGTTACATCTCTACATATTTTTAATATTTCCTTCAAACTTCCAGGTAATTTTGCATCGTCCCTTTAGTATATCGTATGATTCACTTGAGCGTAAAGCCCAGTTCTCCCTGGGACCATGTACTTCTGCGACCATGTAACGTCGAGCAACTGCGTGAACGTCTCGGCGACATTTCCCCGGCTGGTAGAGTTCCTGTTGAGGTCTTCACGGAAGAGCCCACTGACAAAGTAGTTGAGAGGTTCTGGGTGTGTGTTGAAACCTGCAACACAGTATGCATGTTGTAGGTGTTGGCGAAGTTCGCCAGACCAGTGACGCCAGCCGGCTGGTAGGGTACGTCGTTCATCACTGGAGTTTGTGGTACTCT